>OMLM01001541.1:7730-56738 GCA_900302695.1 Helostoma temminkii
TTCATAATTATTATGACAATTATATTTCATGACTTGGCATCATATTAATTTTGTTGTTTTTGTCTGATCAACATCAAAATCCCAAATAAAGGATCCTATATGAGACCTTTGGAAACCTGGGCCCTGCCATGCTTTATTAAAAGGAGGAGCCCAAGAGACCTGCTTTTAAAGGTAACTTTGAGAGCAAAGAAAGGGGTAGCCGGAAATGGACAACTCGTTGGAAGTGGTCCGTTTGTTTAGAAAAACTCAACCCTTCCTCCAAAAATCGCAATTACATTAGGTTGTCCATTTCAGGCCATGAGTAAACTGCACGATTTCTGAGGCATGTTTGGGACCCAGGTATCTAAGGAAGTACTATCACAGGAAACTACAATAACTGATTAATATTTAGTTTTTAAAAGCTGGCACCAGTTAGTTTTTTAAATATAAAAACAAAAAAATATATATAGGATGGATACAGTTATGACTTTATGGTGACAGCTGCTCAGGCCTTTATCCACAAACAGGAAAAGTTTCATTTGTTCTCAGAAACACATCCAGCTGCTGATTCCTCCGCCTGCTTGAAGGTTCACTTCACACCGACTGTTTGGTGAATTTGAACCAACAGCAGCTACTATGAGCTTTTCATCACCTCCTTTAGTGGCTGTGGTTTATCACTTTATGCTCATGCATAGACAGCAGCATTTAATCAAATTTATAAATGACAAACAAAACCTGAGGCAAAGTGATATCATTCCAGCACAGGAGCAACAAACAATTTCATTATGTTTGGTATGTATTCATCTGTATTCATCATTAATCCTTATTAATTTACTATCACATAGGGCATGCGACCGTCTCTGCGTCTTGTTTTGTCCAAAAGATTTAGTTTACCAAATTAAAGGAAAAGAAAATATTAGATGAAACTGGAGACTGTGACACTGTGCCTTAAAAAGACTTTATTCAGTTATTAGAAATGTTAGTTATTCTTCTGTCAGTGGGCTCAGTGGCAGAGACCGTCCTCCTGTGAAATACGTCATTTTATGATTTTATGTTTGTAACTGCCACAGATAAAAATCAACATGTTTTTCTTTTCTTTTGGTGACGTCTACAGCGTAGTGATCATTAAACAGCATTACACAACTGTTTATATCCTCCAGTTGCAAGGAGCTTCAGGCAGATCCAACAAAACACAGGACACGAGAGTTTGAGTCCAGCAGAAGACAACTCACTAATGATGTTATTGTTACCAGTCACTTAAACGTCATGTAAAGGTAAGGAAGCAGTTATTTTTAAGGTTAAAATCATAATTTGTCCTAAACCTAGTCACATTTATTTAGTATTTAAACCTAACCAAGATGTCTTTATGCCTTATCCCAATAATCGCTTTATTCGCACAGTTGTTGTCTGGCTTTTTTGACCATTTAGGGCCAAAGTAAGATTTACATCGGCTGCCATTTTTGTGCCAATGTGCAATCTGTGCTGCCATTTTGGGTCCTGAGCAGTCACATGTGTAGGCGCTCTTAGAACAAACACCGACTCTAGTCATATGAGAGAGTTGGGACAAACGACCTACATGTATGTTAAAGCTGAACTGGAATCAAATCCTTCCAACTCTGTAGTTTCTGGGTGTTTGAGGAAAATATGATTCCCTGCATGACCAGGGTCTTAACCATGCCCTGGACTTGACCCCTGATAAGGACAACGCACAACTGAGGAGATTTCAGGCCACACGGATAAATACTAGAACACAGAATGTTTTTTTCAAACAGATTCAACAGAAAACCTGCAGGTGTGTCCTCACCCCTCAATGTTCTCTCGCTCAGCGTCAGGAAAAGTAAAAGATTTCCACCAGCAGCTGTCGTCCCTGAGGCTTCGTCCCCCGTTGACCTGCAGCTCATCAAACTGCTGAAAACCTTCTGAACGTTACACACCCACAACACTGAATGGATCCGCTTGGCCTGTTTGTTTCTGCTGCAGTTTCTTTGTCGACCAGAAAAGTTCAGACTTGTTACCAGCTGGGGTTCAGAAAGCCGACAGAAACCACACAGCACAACAAATAATGCTTTCTTGCTTTTTGTACTTTGCAGCTGATTGATTTGGTGGTGAGCTCACATCTTTACAGCTGTGGATGCAGAGAGATGAGTAATGAGAAATCAGTCATTTATGTGAAACTGAAAATAATAAATGTGAGTTTATATAGGTTTATATTGTTACATAACAGAAATTAGGATTAAATGTCAGAATGAAACCAAACTCTGACTCAGAGATGATGATGCTCTTTTTAGGAACAGATGCTCTAAATTAAAGTGTAATATCTTCACAGAGTGAACAAAATGAGTTTCTGCTGGAGGTTTTCACTCATGTGCGGAAACTTGTGTTCTTCAGTGTTCAGAGGAGATTTTCCCCCGTGTCTAATTTAGTTTTTTCCACAGTACGGATTTAAATTTAGAAAGTTGTGTGTGTGTGTAATGGGCAGCTGGGGGATTCGATTCTTCAAGAGGAAAAAGGAAAGAAACAAAAAAGTAGCTTCAGGTCCTTTTATGTGCAGAAATAAAAGCTGATGTCGGACGCGACCCCCAGAGGTTGACAAACGCCCCAACACCCCCACCATCAAATCAACCGTCCCTCCCAAAGGCAGCATCACCAAAGTCTTTGCTTATAGAAGCTGCAGACCATCATTCGCCAGATGCTCTGCTGAATGGAAAGCCAGGGGGTAAGAGGAGGTTTAGGGGGGGCCTGAGAGACCTGTTAAGGCAGCTAACCCATCCAGTTCTCCTACTCCTACCCATTAAAACTATGCCTCTCTCGTGTCCCCGCTGGAGTCTGGTATCGTTTTTCCTCTCCAGCTGCTGACACCGACACTTGGCCACAACAACAAGCACGAGCAGCGCCGCTGGCCTGCTGCCTGATGGGCGCCATGAAAGGAGACAGAAGAGGATGGAAACAAAACAAAGCAGGAACTCTCAAGATGTTCCTGTGGGTCTCTCAGGAGCTCCTCGGGGCCGAGCACAGGGCCTGAGAAAGGAGAATGTTTGCAAAAATGTGATGAGACGATACACAACCCCAGAGCAGTGGGAGCAGAGCCGGGAAGTGACTCTACACTGTAAAAAGCCACATCTTAAAAACTGCTAATTCAAAATGTCCCTATTATCAATGTGTTTTTGTCAGTTATGCTTTTTTACAGTTAGAACAAATGAAATGTGTGTTGAATGAGAATGCAGACTGATAAACTGAATCCCTGCTTCCCAGATTAACTTCACTTCCATCTAGTTTACAGAAACTTCCATGTGTCTTCTCTTCTCGATCATAAACTACTGCACCAGCTGGAGCAAGATTGAGTCCGTTTTTTAACCTTAAAAATAGCTGCTTCCTTACCTTCACATGATGATCTAAGTGTTCATGAAAGTCACGTAACATCAGTAGAAAGTCTGTGTTTTGGGGTATAAATAATGCGTAATGCTGTTTAATGCTGTTTAATGCTCACTGCACTGTAGACGAACCTGTTGCTTGTTTTTAGTCAAATCAAATCACATCAGTTTCTATAGCACTTTAAAAACAACATCCTGTTAACAAAGTACTTTACATACTAAATAAAAATAGAATGAATCATATATAAATAAAACGAGGAGGAGTCTCTTCCAGTTGGTTGACAGAAGACTGAACAGTTTTGATAATTGATTCATGCTTGAAGTCTTTTTAAGGCAGTTCCATGTAATATTTCTTTTTCTTTTCTCTTAATAAACTGTTCCGCACGTCCTCAGAAATAATCCCTACACATATACACATATTTCCTCAGCACTGACCTCTGTCAGTTCAGTTTATGTTAAGGGAGGGGATGATTAGCCTCCACTGTTTCCTCTTGTAGCTAAACTCTTAAATCTACAGACACACACAAGCTGCGCAGTGAAGATTGTGACCATAGAACTGGTGATGCTGCCTTTATACTATAGTATAGACACCTGTGCACTGGTAAACAGTCAGTTTACCCCCAGCTTTAGTCTGTGGGTCTGATCAATTTTTTTTATCAGATTACAATAAAAAGAACATAACGTCCAACAAGGCAGCAAATCCAGCGTCTTGATTAAGATGCTGCTACGCTGTAAATCCAGATGTTTGCTCCTGGATTGACATCTGGCAAAATGAATGATCAGCTTCATTAAAACAGTTAAAGCTCAGAGAGTGAGTGAGGTTAGTTAGAGTTTCAATCATGTAACAGGAGCAGCATCTGTTTCAGATATTCAGCAGGTGAGAAGGCAGTGGATTCACTGTGACTCTTACCATCAGTCATGGTAAGAACAGGATGATACAGAGCTGCTTCCACGTCAGGATCAGGACATGACATTGAACATGTCAAATCTGACCTGGTGACACATGTCTTGAGACGTTCTAATGTAAATGTCAGACCCTTCTGGTCCTAGAGCACCAAACTGATCAGACCCTGGTGGGTGTGAGCAGGTCCGGCATCCTGCTCCCATCACACGGATTCATCCAGAGAGACAAGTGCAGGAGGAGGAGAAGCTTTACAGCTTCATTTGTTGGCGAGGACAAATCGGCCGAGATCTCCACGGCAAGATTAATGGCACTGCAAATCATGGCTCATGTTGCTGCGGCGACAGGCGTTCCCCGGGTGCCGTTCCCCATGGCTGCGGTTCATTTAAAAGCCGTATAATCTCAGCGGTGACGGTGACGGAGCGGAGAAACTCACATCGCTGGACCACGTCGTCTGACAGCTGCATTAAGGCCTGCCAGGTCTGCTTCACGCCCACCAGACCCCACCCCATCACCCTCCATCACCCTCACCCCCAGAAAGAGGCTGCTGATGTCTGTGGAGATAGAGGAGAGGCTGCTTCTCCATCAAACACGACTCTTTATTTAACCTGAAAGGCTGAGAGGAAAAGACTGTTATCACATATAACATTCTAAAACTATCCAACTTCTGCACAACATGTTTTGGCAATCTATGTAAATGTTTAGGGAAATAAATGTAATGTTGATGTGAATATTTTCCCATGTTTTCTTATCAGCTTGTTGAGTTTTATACATTTTATTCATTTTATAGTTTTTATAAAGTGATGCATTTCCTACGTTCCTTTGTAGCTGTTGTTTGGTTTAGGTGTCAGTCATACAGTGCTGCTGCTTTCATAATTCTCTATTTCTGCCTAAATATGATGAGCAACATCACATTTATGTGCATTAATAATTAGCATTTTTACTGTGCAAATAAAAAATCTGCATTATGTCCAGCCCATGATAACAGCCTACTGAGCCCACTGGGGTGTGGAGTCAGGTGCTGCTAACAGGCTAATTTAAAAAGACAAAAACAATAAAGATTCTATCCTCACAAACGAAGAAAACAGACACGAAGGAACCAGTAGATGTAAGAAACAGGAGCAGCTCCTGTTGTGTGGAGCAAAAAGAAAGGGAGGAAAAAACTTTGGTGTTGTGTGATGTGTAAGTTAAAGTGCGAGTGATGTGGAAGCTGTGTCATGAATGTATTAAATAGGGTCCAGGGGCTGTTATACCAGTCTGTTTTATCTTGTAAGGTAGCAGTGACTCTTTCTGAGCTCGAATGATCTGACATTAAAGTGAGCCATTGTTCTTTGTTACATCAGTCGTGTCTTTTTTTATTCGGTGAAAAAAGGAGGAAGCTGCTGAAATGTGGTGGAAGGAGACAGTGGACAGATCAAAGAACAGTGGACAGCTGCTTAATGACCCCCGACCGATACGACTGTGTGCTTGTGCAAAGCAGCAATCAGCAGGACTGGGTTGAGTCAGTTTATCCATTAAGCTCCACGTCAAGTGGACACTTGTGTCAAATTTGAAGAAATTCCCTCGTTCGCAGGAATGAATGTGACGTGAGGTAAAATGACCTGAGATCACCATACTGGAATCCATCCATCCATCCCAGCATCCACGTGGACATGTGTGCCAAATTTAAAGAAACTCCCTCAAGGTGTTTGTGAAACATTACTTTCATAACAGTGGGAGAGACAACTCCTAACCGAAGCTGATAATGCCTCCATTCGCTGGCGCGCAGGCATCATGAGCATCATAATTATTTGAGTAGAGCCCCAGAATAAAAATGAAACCTGAGCTGATGTGAAGCCGTATTGTTTCCACACAGTTTGTTAACTAACCTCGACTACAGCTCCAAACTCTAACAGCACTTCTGTTTATTAACCTTTACACTACACCACAGTATTCTTCTCTTGTTGTCTGAAGCTAACCACAGATCAGACTCTGGGGTCTGTTGTGTGTCAGTAACGTACATTATCTGGCCACTACCCTCTCCAAACATCTCCCTGACACTTGTTTCCTGTTAATAAATGTGTTCATTGATTCAAAAAATGAACAAAAGCCATCAGAACATAATCCATCCAGTGATTATGTTTCCTTCAAAAACATAATAGGATACAGGCTCGTGCGTTTCTAGCTTGTTTTCTACCCCTCAAACAAATCTGCATCTCAGTGGACATGTGCACAGACTTTACGATCCCCGCTTCATGGCAGACGCTACACTCTATGTTGAATAAATATTGATGTTTAAAATAATCAGAGCGATCACAGGCCACAGACTCTTTACTGTCTCACCGGACAGTCACACTGGCTGTTGGGGGCTGAGGACATGATCCAGAAATGATCTGCAGCCAGTGTGAAGTCAAAGCAGGGTTGTTTTTACGCTGTGTTGTTGTGATACAATTTGCTCTTTGCTTAGTGTTGTTCTGTTGCCTGCAGGAGCCACAACAGTCACTGGCACACCTGAGATGCCCCTGTGCCTGCACACGTTAGTGGAGCAGCTGGTTCTTCTTCACCTCCACATCACTGCTGTGTTGCTTTGTGCTTAGTTTTCCTTGAAACACAACAACAGTGTTTTCACCACAGTCTAAGAACCAAGCTGACGACTGCGCCACACACCGGTTCCCACCTGCACAGGTGAGACTCATCAACACATTTAGCAGCTGACACTGGGCCTGGGACCTGCAGAAATGATTCCAGCTAACAATGAAATGTCCGATCCATCAAATAATAGCGCCCCCCAAAATTATTTTTTTATTCTAGTGTCTATTTGACCCTTTGTCAAAATATAAAACAACCGGGTCATCATTTGATGATGTTGATGTATCATATTTGATACTTCATTTATGATCATTTTTTAACCATATTTTATTATTTTTTGTAAAGATTTGAAGCAAAAACAAATATTACCAGCTCAGTTCTTATTTATCAAATAGGAACCTTTTTATTTCACCTCATGGTAGAAACACTGGTTTTGTCCTTGTTGTCTTAGTTACATAAATCTCTCAATTTTATCCAAATTCCACTATAAATATATGACAGTATGATTTTAATCTTTACTTAGTTTATATAATCATCACCCAGTACTGTCACTGTGGTGCACATAAAGCAGATTTAATCACCTAACCATTACAATAAATACTCAGGGATTTACTAATGACCTATTTTTTTTTTAAACCCTGTTTGATTACCACATTTTCATCATGATTTTACTGTAATATAACTTCAATAATAGTATGTATTTAATGTTTTTTAATGTTTTAAATATATATGTAAATTAATTGTAAAATTCAATTCCCGGGGTCGGCCAGGGTCTTTCTGTGTGGAGTTTGCATGTTCTCCCCGTGTTTGCGTGGGTTCTCTCCGGACACTCTGGCTTCCTCCCACAGTCCAAAGACATGTAGTCAGGTTAACTGGGGACTCTAAATTGCCCGTAGGTGAGAGTGTGAATGGTTGTTTGTCTATATGTGATAGACTGCGATAGACTGGCGACCTGTCCAGGGTGTACCCCGCCTCTCGCCCGTAACCTGGCTGGGATAGGCTCCAGCACACCCGTGACCCCTGCGGGGACTAAGCGGTTCAGAAGATGAATGAATAAATATTATATTCTAACCATAATTTTTATAAATGTCAAACTTGCGAGTGAAGGCAGCCATTTTGTATTTACCTGTCAAACCCCCTCACTGCACAGCACAGATGATCCATTAGGGGGCAGATTGTCTCAGATTGTTTTTTGACCTGTTAGTGAGAAATTTGTGTATTAACTGTGATTAAAAAGGATGTTATAGGGATAGATTCCTTTAGAAGCTGTAGAAGCTTCTTCACCTCAGAGTAAGTGCAGAGTATTATTGTTAAAATACAGGAAACAGGAATAAACTCTGTGGACGTTCAGTTTCCCCGTAGAAGTGATCGTTTCGATACCTTGTTCTGGTTTGGTTCTCTGATCCGGTTTGACTCCAGGTTCTTCTCTCTCATCTCATCAGCAGTTCAGGTTTAATGGAAAGGGCAATCTGCCGCAATGAGGCAGCGTTTTATGACACTAATAAGAGCAAATGTGGTTACAGAAATCCAGTTAGGGAGAAATGATTGCTTTTTAGGAAGAATCTAGCTAAACAGTGGTGCTAATGCAGAGCAGTCTTAAGAACAACGGTGGAATAAGCTCATTTAATTAGCAGCTAAATCAAATAAGTCTTAAATTAGAGAGTGCTCGTTTTATTCCGCTGGCGAAAACTCCCTCGGAGGAAGAGAAGCAGCGTTCAAGAAAACAAACAACAAGCTGTCTGAGCGTCTGACAGCATCACGGCTCACAGCTGCTCTGTTACCTAGAAACATTCGCTCCTCCTGAAATCCCTTCTCGCCTTTTCAGGTGAAGCTGGGCGGCTGCCTCGCTCTCCGGTTCTCTGCAAGGTTGGCGAGAAAAGCTGAGGGCCCAATCAGAAGGTCCCTGCGCTGAGCCGCAGGAAATGCTTGACCCGCCAGGTCTTCTTCTTCTTCTTCTCTGTTCACTGAGGACAAGAGGGACAGAGACAACTCAGACGGCTAATTAAGAAAGTCCAATTAGAGTGGCATCAAGTGGGTCAGGAAGGCGTCGGAGGACGGTGCTCCTCCAAACATCAAAACAGCAGCAGACAGCGCTGGGAGAGGAGTTAAACCACCGCTACCGCTCTCCTCTCTACGCTTCATGTGATCACAGAACAAACCTCAGTTCTTTCTGTCCACCTCGACGTGCCTTTGTTTTTACGCCTCAGCCCCAGTGAGAGTCAGTCTGCTCTTCAATGTGTGTAGTTTTAGAAAACAACCTAAGGATTTCAATATTTCAACTTCTTTTCAGAATCAGAATCAGAGTTAAGTTTATTGCCAAGTAGGTTTTCACATACAAGCAATTTGTCTTGTATGTGCTTGAACAGCCACAAAATAATGTAGTAATGACAGTAATGACCTGCAACTTGATCCATCGTTTTTCATTTTGCTATTCAGCCAAAGGAATGTGAGTTCAGCTGCTCCAACCACAGTGGTAGTACAGGGTCGTTTCATCTTTACTAGGTCTCCATTAACCCTAACCTGAACATCAGGAGATGCTTCGTTGAGGCAAACAGCTGGAATGCCATTAAATCGTCAGCAGATGATGAGCTTTAGTCAAAGCTTTTATAATGGCAAACATGATGAAAATGTGATTTCTGTGATATCGGTTTCAGATATCTCTTCTCTCAAAGTCTGAGTGACACACACAGCTGCAAAGACATTGTGCAACTTTTATCACATACATCTGACATTATTTGTACGGGTCAGTCAACTGGCCGACCACACAGAGCGTCTGCACTGATGCTTATTCAAACAACATGGCTGTGCATCAGTATACAATCAAATGATGTCTGGAAGATGCAGATATTGCATCTCTATAATACTGCCTTATCCATAATATATAAACAATCTACTCCCTTAAAAATAATAATATTAAGACTAGTTCATTCATTCATTCATAATGACAAACACAGAAAACTGTGTTCTGTCTCTCTAACCAAAGAGCAGTGGTCTCAGTCCTACATGTTATACACACACCGTCAACCACAACCACCTCTTCACAAAATACATTGCCTGACAACATAATGATTAAGTTTGCTATAAAAACGTAATCAAGGTTGTAGTTTAGTTATATAGGAGTCAGGGTTGCTCTAATACTGTTGAATGGGAGCAAAAACCCTTGAGTTGAGGCTGTTGGATTAGTACATCAGTGTTCATTGGTACAAGACTAGTGGCTATTATGGTATTTAATCATGTGACGTAACACTTTTAACACTGTAACACTTTTATCCACAGTTTGCTGCTTATTTAAACATCATCACACAGTCTCACAGTGGCTCAGGGCAGCATGTAGCTCAGTTGGTCTTCAACCTGAGAGTTGGCAGGTTCGATTCCCTATCCTCCTGTGTCTACATGCTGAGGTGTCCTTGGAAAAGCCATCGAAACCCCTGAGCCTTGGCGCCTCAAAGGGACAGCCTGTCCGAAATGAATTTCCCCACTGTGGGACTACAAGGGTTATCTTCTTCTTCTTCTTCTTCTTCTTCATCATCTTCTTCTTCTTCTTTAAACCACTGGAAACATGTTGGGGTTCAGTCTCCTGGGGACACGTCGATCTGGACATGAACCATCAACATGGTTTCGCTCGACAACTCGCCCGAATCAAAGATTCTGTCTCAACCTGTGGACTCAGAGTGAAGCAGGTTCAGCTCATTAATGACGTTAATGACACAGATGCTAAACAGAGTGACAACAAGTGTCGTTAAATAGAAAAATCAGTTGATATAAAAGCTCTGAATGTGTTGGAGATGATTGATTTCCTGCTCTGTGAGGTGCTCTGACCATGGGGATCAAACTCCTCCAGTGGTGATGATGCTGTTATCAGCCTGTTTGAAGAATCCAGGGATGTTCTTCATTTTGAAATGTTCTCTGCTCCTGGCACTTCAGTTCTCCACAGATGTGAGAGAACTGTCACAGGAATTAAATCAAAGGAACAGTTTAACATTTTGGGAAATATGCTGATTTGCTTTCTCTCTGACAGTAAGATGTTCAGATGGATATCAGTCTCATGTCTGTGCGCTAACGACAGAGCTGCAGATGGGATGAGGCTTAGCTTAGTATAAAGACTGGCTCATGCTTGGATTTCAGACAGATCTATAATTTTATCCTGCTTCTTTAGAATGAAAAAAAGCTCAGAATGTGTAATTTACTAACAGACAGGAAGCACAGAAGAGGTTTGACTGTGTGGTAAATACAGCCATTCCTCAGATAGATTAAACAACAGCAGCAGATGACGCACCACTACAGAGTTTTGGTGTGTTTTTGTAGGACACCTCCACATGTAGTCAGAAAGAAGCAGGACTTAAACCACTGACCCTGGGATTCAGAGACGACTCACTAACTGCTCAGGCTGGATGCGACCCCAACACATGCTCAACTAATTGGGCTAATGTTACTAGATGGTTAATATTGGTAGTTCCCCTTTGCAATGCATAGCTTCAGCAGTTGTTTTGTTTCTATGGATTATGAGAAGTGAAAGAAGCTGAAATAGACCCAGCAAGACACCAAAATCAGGTTTACCATCAAATGCAAACTGGACTTAACTATTCAACAGCAACTGCCTCTGCAAGAATTAAAATCGCCTCTCGGAACCCAGTCAACAACCTCAGCATTTCCCAACCGAAGACGTTCACATCTGAGAAGTTCTTATTTTATCCTTAATCCTGAATTTGAGCACTGGTCCAACACAACCTCTGTCATTCCCAAGGTATCAAACAGTGCTGCTTCTGGGGGTCAGACACTGATGTCCAGTGGTTTGTTGAACACTGCTGCTGTAGATCACAGAAAAAAGATTAATAGAAAAACACAAAATAAAAATAGAAACTTTGTAATGTGAGGTTTTTATGATACAGAAATAAAACAAAACACTTGGCAGCAACTAAAATTTAATTAATGAGGATTTTCTAATGCTGCTAAAGGGCTTGTTAACATGTCTGTATTTACAGCAGGACACAGTGAACAAAGGAAAGGAACAGTGTACATTTTAGTGCTCAAACAAATGTGATTAATGTCCTCACGTCGTGACTGCAGGGTGTTTTTGTTGCAGTGTGGATCCTGGAAGGAAACCGGCTCTCGGCTCGCCTGCTGCTGCCAGTAGCCTCGCTGCTACAAGACGACGACAGATTTGTGATTAAACAGCCACTTTGTCATGCGGGAGGGACATAATGCATCAACACAGGTGAGCGTGGAAGCCTGTTGTGGAGTTCATCATCGTGACTGCTTCAAAAATTGAAATGGGTTATTTATTGGGTGCCAGTCACATCAGGAACACATGCACACACAGATCTGTGTTTCCCCGTCTGACTGAGGCACTGTTATTATTATTATTATTTTTTGACAGATCGCCCAAGCTGCAAATCTTTAGCTGCAGCCCATTAGTAATCCTCCGCCGCCGTCGGTCTGATGTTTATTATTTCCCAGCAGCAGGACGGATAATTTACGAGGGGAAACCTGCTCGACTACCTGCAGGTTTCAAACTGGATGCAGGTCAGAGCCTATATTAAAGTCATCAAAACCAAATTCACCAAAGTGATTCAGGCAGCGGCGGTGCCAACTAAACACACTGTGTCATGTCACAGATTCATGACGGCGATACAAATCTACCAGGAGGAGACGAGAACGATGGGAGAGAGCGACGGGCGTGAAAAATGTTGGGGCCAAAGAAATGAAGATAAAAATGGAAGAAAAAGAGGAAGTGACAAAAGACAGAAAGGAAGGTAAGAAGAAAAGGAAGATAAATGGGAGAATGGAAAGAGAGCTGGAGTGTGAAAGAAAGTGGTGAACCAACGGTAACTAGGATGAAGGAGAAAAAGGAAGAATGGATGGGAAGGTAGTAAGTAGTAAGTCCTCTGGAGGTCTGAGTGGACATCAGACTTAAAGACGTCATCAGGACTTTCATGTTAAAAAGCACAAAGCCTCAGTTCTTTCAGAGAAAAGCTCATATTGTTGTTTTTTAGTGACTGTTTCATACTGGGAACAGAAATCAAACTATTTAATTCAACTGTTTTCAAGAAAAATAATTGCACTCAGCTTTCTGTCTGGCTGCAGTGAGCGCAGGTTCATATGGGTGGGACTGTGGGGTCGAGTGAAGCGCCGGTGGAGGGTTACAGATAGTGAATGGAGGCAAAGTTGGACGGATGCAAATGAGCTCTCGGTTTAAATGGGGCTGTTTTTTTATTCATGGAGGATTGATCGAGTCGAAGTGTGGGGGAGATGAATGAAATATGCATGGAGCGCTCGTACTGTACCAGCTCGCCGAACCCGTGATTAATTTCAGCTCAGTTCTGTGTGGGCTCGTCATGCTGAGGCATCAGTCTGAAATGGATCTGGTGCCCTTTGACTGCACCCTGGCAAACTGATGCGGACTCAGACAAATCCACCTTCTGAAGCAAAGAGGACTTTTTTAATGTCTTTAACGTGATTATATCCCGATTTAATGCCACATTTTGCCATTTTGCTGTGAAATTTGACTTTTGTGTGAAAATAGAAAAAGTGGATATGTATAATTTTTAGCTTTCATCCACTTCAGTGCTAAGAATGAGCTCTATGTCTCCACATCTCTGACGTCTACTGCACCTCAACATCTCTGTAGCTTCTGTAACTCAAGCTGTGAGCTTAGTCCATTAAAAGCCTGGTGAGTGATGGGAAAGGGGTTCATAGACTAAGAATAAATTCTGATATTAGAACACTAGATGATTTAAAAAGTGCTGTCACATCATAACACACTTTTAAAAACGGCTGGAGGTTTAGGTTTTAGCTGCTGTCCTGCGTAGAGTCAGAGCAGTGATCGGTATTAACCCTGTGTTTGGTGCAGAATCAAGGATCATATGCTGCAAAGTCAAAGAAAACTGAATGACAAACCAAAAGCTTCTGACATGGACAGTGAGCCTGGAATTTCTGAGGCCCGTGGGGGTCTTTGACCATGGGGCAGTGACCCACTTTGGCTGTCTGGTAATTTAACCTCAGCATAAAGCTTAATTACCATAAAATGTCCGAATGCTCTGATAGATTTGAATGTTCACGTCTTTTCCTCCAGCACCACCATCAGGACAGACCTCAGATTTTTAGCTCTAAAACCGAAGAGGCTTAAAAAAACAAAGAATCACTACAGTTTTCTTTCTGTTTCCACGGCTGCTTCCCCTCCAGTTAATGATTTGAATACTTTTTCCACCTCTGCTCCTGTTTTCTTTGTGCCTCCTTTCCAAAGAAACACTCAAGGCTGTCTCAGCTGCAGCTCCTTCATCTTTACCTTGTCGAGCACGTTGTTGCCCGAGGCGAGCCACAGGAAACAGGTGGAGACGTGGCGTCTCAGCTCGGCCAGAAGCGAGAGGAGACTTTACTTCACCTGTAGGAAGGTCTCATGTTTGTTTTATGACCATGTCCTGTATCGACCAGCTGAGCCTCCAGCTGCCAGGTGAACACCATCAGTGTTTCAGGCATGTGTTTATTGATCGACCCCAACGCGCAGCCTGACATCAGCAGAATAGTTTCAGCACGTCGATCACTCAGAGTGGAGCCCTGAAGCCGGAGAAGAGAAGGAGGACGAGCCCGTCTCACCTTTTCCTCTAGTTCACACTAAGAATGAAAATTAGACGGTACAGTAAACCTCACTGGAAAACATGCAGCTCACGTTTCAGCTACAAATGTAACTTATGACTTTGTACTGGGACAATTTCCTAAAAATTATTTATATGTATTGATTATAAAATGTATTTTATCTTAGAAATATATTTGCAGTGTTTTAAAGTGAAATAGTTTTAAATAGCAAAAATAAAATGACGTAGAATAAAAACACATTTTAACACAAAAGTGTAAATTTGTCAACCTTAAAGATCCCTCCAGTTGCACAGCTGTCATAAGGTTTGTGTTTTGTATTGGGGTAATCCAAGTGTGGTACTAGCTGCTCTTCTGTCGTTAGCTTCCACCAGAATAAATCTACTTAGGTTTTTTGGAATGAAAATAGTCTGGGTTTGCATTTTTACTTCAAGACATAACTTAGTGGCCTGTTCTTTAACTTTCACCCCAACCAGTCGAGGCAGATGGCCACCCACCTGCAGCCGGGTTCTGCTGGAGGTTTCTTCTGTTAAAAGGAGTTTTTCCTCTCCAGTGTTTCCAAGTGGTTGTATTGTTAACTTCTGGAAAGTGCCTTGAAATGATTTTAGTTGTTATTTATATAAATAAACTGAACTGAAATACATAAAAAACTGTCGCTTTCTTTACAGGTGTTGGGTCTGTTCTGTCTGTTACAACAAACAAAGCATATTACATTTTCACAAAATTTGTAATGTAAAATCATTTGACACTGCAAAAACCTTTTCAGTTAATCATGTCACATGTGTTTTATGTTTTAATATAAAATATAAAAAATACCTAAATCTATTTGAAGTCACTGTGTCTGTTACTGACATATAAGAACAAACATCATAAGACAATAATAAAATACCTACAGAATTATTTGACTAACTAGTCCAGTCAGTGAGTTTCCTAGTTTATGACCCTCATCTTTGATTTGGCAGATTTTACTCACTTCACCCTCAGCAGTTTGCGAGTACAAACATGTTATTTTAATTCTAGAAAAAATTTTGAACCTAAAATGATGAGTTTAATGGAAGAGGAAGGTCGGTGCACCAGCCACCGTTAGGGTTGTTCAGGTAGGAGGACTTGTTGGCTGTTTCAAGGACCTAGAACAAACTTTCAGCTCACATCTTAACATCCAAACACAAAAGCAACAAGTCTGTACACTGTAAAAAGATGCACTTACAGACGTTGATCAGTCGTGTACAGCAGGAGGGAAAAAAAGGGACCAAATCTGACCCTTTTCCTTCCTCATAGTTTGCAAAGGTTTTCTATCATTCTTTCACACATCAGCTGCAGCTAGCAGGCTAAATTACAGCCTTGTGTAAATCCTAATAAATAAATGTGACCTTGTAGTGTAACAACAATCATAATTAGTCATTTGCAGCTGGAAAACATTTGTGTATGTGAGTTATAAACTGCTGTAACTGTGTTAGCACTGACTAATGAGATCATCTGCCCTCAGATACAACCCTACTTCAACATGTTTAATGAATCAGTTTTATTCTAATAAAACTGCCTGTAAAATACAGAGCTGCACCTCCACCGTGCCTACAATACTGCCGGCTTCCACAGTAACTATGAAGCCTTGGTGAATGACGCATTTTAACTAACAATAAACCCATAAATTATAGATGATACATTCTGCATAAAGAACACTTTAGTAACTTTAAAGGTGCTTCATAGTGGTTAACAAAGGTGCAGAGAGCTGGGAAATGAAAGTGTTTCTGCAGCAGCTGCACTTGTAGAGGCTCTTCTGCTTGAGTAAAGTTTGATGACTGGAGTCAAATATTTCAGCAGCGTGTCCTGTTATCCACCCACTCATCGAGCTCTCAGGGTGACATTTTCAACGCCTTGAAAATGTCAGATGGATCTCTGCAGGCTGGAACTTTTAAGTGTGTTTCTTTTCTTAGCGATCATCATTCTGTCCACCGGCGGCTCGGCTGCACCTTGCTCCTCCATCACCGCCTCTCTCTGCCTTCATTTAAGACCTCTCTGTCCGCCATGACGCACCTCAACCCATCCCCAGCCTCTATTTGGCAAAGAGTCACCGCATCTGTCCAACAGAAAGAGAAAAACATTACAGATAAAAGAGGCAGCACAGTAATTGGAGTCCGGTGTACAAGGTTAGTCATCAAAGGAAGAGGTGATGTTAAGTTCCAACATTCTTCAGAGGTAATTCATGACATTTGGTTCAGATTTATCAGCATTTATTTGAAAAAACTGTGTATTATATGCTTATCTCTGACACATCTTCTAATATTAACAACTTTTAACCTCAGTGTCTGCATCTCTAAAACATTTACTCTGTTCTCCCTCTCTTCTGACTATCACATGGTCTTCAGAAGCAGGAGTCTGCCTGGTTGTCACTGACATGCAGATATTTTTTCATGATTCTGATCGTTCATAGCACACAACATCGTTTTAGCCTCAACCACCTGTGAACACAGTGTGTTACAGTCAGAAGCGTCAGAATAAGTGAGAGATTTGACCTTAATATGAAACCTTGACATCTGCTGTTTACAGCGACGTCAAGGCTGAAGATCGAAATTTGCTAAAAGAACAAAAGAATTATTGCAACAAGTCTGATAATGTGTGAATATGTCGTACATTCAGAAAGTGACCACTCTTCAGTCAACATCTGTGTAGAAATCTCTCTGAAATCTCTCTGCAAAAATTTAATTAGTCATTTGAAAGAGGTGGTTAGGTAAAACTGCAAATCGTGGCAACTCCTCCTAACTGGTGTGTCTCTCTTTATACCACTGTGTGCATTTGCATGATGTCTCCTCAGATCGCTCTGGATGCTGGTTTGAGTGGTCAGTTCCCAGTGAGTCTTTGTTAGTTGAACTGTTCCTGGCCATTTCTCCTCTCCTTGTGTTCTTGTGTTCTTTGTGTGAAGCTGTCTAGTGTTTTCCCTTCCTGGACTGGATGCCTAGCTTTTGCAGCCACACCTACCTCAGTACTGATTGGTAAGCTGTCCCACCTGGTCACCTGCTCCATCCACCTGTCAACCTTTTTCCTTATTCGTCCAACTTCTAGAGCCTCATCGCCTCCCCTTGTTCCTCCCTCCCCATCTCCTAATTGGAGTGGCATTGGCTCTATCCACCAATCAGAGGCTGGCAATGACCTCCTGGCCTATATAAAGCAAGCTGATGCTGTGGTTTTGTGTGGGCAAGTCTGTTTTGTTGTATAGCACTGGTTTGGCTTGTTTTTGTTAATGGGAATGATTATTGACTCTCCTTTTAGTTTTTGGTCATTTTTACCATAAAATGCTTAATTATTGTTACTTCCATTACAACCATTCACATTTACAATCAATATAGAGTCACCAGTTAACCCAATAGCAGGTCTTTGGATTGTGGGAGGGAGTACCTGGAGTAAAACCCATGCAAGCAAAACTCCACACAGAGAAGTCACAGCAGTACTACTGAATACCTCATAGAACAGAAACACAGAGTGGCCGGTTGAGAAGGTCGGGACATTTGCCAGTGGACCGTTGCATAAATGGGCCTGCCGTTTGGGTTCGCATTTAACCAGTCACATTGTAAACAGGAAGTTGGTCAGAGATGATTTAGCAGGATCATGGTACGTCTTTACTGAAAGCACCAGAAATTCTATTAAGTTGATTAATGGAGGAAACTTAGAGTGTGTGAAAACTCATATTACAGTTGTTGTTGTCTAAAAGCAAGTAGCAAGTACTGTAAGTACAAAAGTACAAGTTATGTACTGAGAAAGTGATTCCTCATTTTTTTTTTTTAATTGAAACCTTCAGGTCAAAGCTGTGTTAAAGGTGGATTTAACAATTTCTGCACTGACAGATGCTTCATCCATAACATTAGCTTTTATCAGTTGGTTATATTTTGTATTAATTCACTAAAGCTATTAAATAAATGTAGTAGCATTAATAAAATGGGAAAACTCAAATATACATACCTCAAAATTGTACTCACTGTAGGTAGACCTATAGTACAGTGCTGGTGTAGAGTAACTGTACCACTGGTTACAAAGTGATCAGTGTCTAATCTCTGTCCTGCAGCACAATAACTGAAAAATGGTCCACAGGTTAAAACAAAATAAATTAAACAGCGTGCTATGATACGGAAGGGGATTTCATCAAGTCATACTGTCAAAAACTTTTTTTTTTTTTAAACAGTACTGCCTTCCTAATTTTTTTGTCCCCCTTATAGTTTTCACACTTAAATGATTCAGTGTCTCCTGGTCCCTGTCTTTACTCTTGTCGTGGTCTCCGCTCCTCCAGCCTGATCCGTTTCCTGTTTTCCTTCCTACCTGCTCATTGTCTCACTGATTGCAGATTGCTTACACCTGGTCTCTCCTCACCTTTATAAGCAGGTCCAGTTGTTGGTCCCCTGCCAGATAGTCTTTCCTGCAAACCTGTGTGAACACTATGTAGCGATATAACGGAACTGGATTACTTGTTATCAACCTTGACTGTTTTTGGATTCTGCCTCTGCCTGACCCCGATCTGAACTGTGAGTGTTGTTCTGTTCAGTAGAGGTAATCATTCAGCAGTCTACCAATCCTGAAAATAGCTGCTCTCTTGCTCTCTTTCTCTGCCTAGACCTGCCGACTCAACAGCGAGACTCTGGAGTACCCCCCCACCTTCCCAGTCTCTATTACCGGTACACTCCTTTTGTAATTTATCTCTTATCCAGCTTCTCCGTGCCTTCATTCTTAGTCACATGGAGCCAGCGACACAAGCCCCAACAACTCTCCCACATCTACCTGCCCACACCTCCTCAAACCATTCCCTTCGACACACACAGTCACTAATCAGCCTAATCACCACCTGTGCACTCCCTACTTCCTGCTCTGATCATTGCTAACTGCTAGCCTTTAAAAACAGTCTGTTAACATGTTTAGTTATGGTTCTTGTGCCTTGCTGTCCTGGTTTGATTTATTGTCTCCAAAGTATAGGTTTAGATTTTGGTTTTCTGCTTGGGTTTTAGTTTTTATCTGTTAGGTTCCTGACTCACCAGCCCTTTATTCCATTAATCTTATGGTTAAGTGTTAGTTCAGTTATATTTATGTTTTCAGTTTAGTTTCTATCTTGTCTGTTGTTGGGGTTTTTTTTAATTTATTTTTTATATATAAATTTCATTAAGAGGAAAAAGCTGTCCAAACCTGTCTGGCCCCCAGTAGATGAAGTAATTCCACAAATTGCTAAATTATGAATGAACTGTAACTAACTGCATTATTTTTGGAAAGCTGAGTTCAGTTTCACCAACCACATGAGGCCTGATTACGGCCAGATCTGTTCAATCAAGAAACCACTCAAATAGAATTAGCTTCACAGATAACATTACAAAAAATGGATTTTGTTTGATTTTGGTGGGCTGGTTTTTATTCCCACTCTGACCCTTTAGAGACTGCACACACACTTTGATTCTGGTAGATCCAGTCTTCCAGCGTCACACAACCTATCCAACCTTTTTTCCCCACTCCTACACACGATAAATCCCAGGCTTAAGTCTTGTTTTTATGTCCCTTTGAATCTGTGCACTCCAACCCCACACTTCTGTCTCTGACCTTGCACATAAAGGAAGGGTTTATGGGAAACTGTGTTTCCCTAAACATACATCTGTCTGTGATAGGATCTGACGCTATCGCTCATGTCAATCAGCAGGTAAAATAAACCCAGATAAGCATCCAAGTGTGATAAACTGCAGCTCCTTCAAGTGTTACATTCGTTTCGGTGCTAGCTGTTTGATCCTATCACTCGGAGGCCTGTATGCTAAACCACAGCATTTCCATGCAGGCTGCGCTATGTTTTAGCAATATATTCATGTTGGTGAGCAGCCTCGCTTAGCCCGATCACATCAGGTTAGTGATCCCACAGGAGGGCGAGGGGAAAGCCAATGAGCTGCCCAGCCAAACTACAACATAACGGCAGCTGCAGCAGCAGACCCGCAGTGAGACGCTCTCTGCCTCCAGATCATCTATCACAGTTCAACAGCAGAGAGATTATGGTGTTTACTGAACACATGAAGAAAGCATCAATGCTGCTACCACTGGAATTCAAAACTGTGGTGGAAACATAGGCAGCTACTGATGGCTTACAGACTAAAGTATAGTTTGTGTTAACTGATGTATGGTACCTCTGATGCTGTGCCACAGGAGGGAGATGTATAATTATATTTAGGCCAGAGACTAAAGTTTTTGTGCTGTCAATCTGTTCCAGTTTACTCAACAATTAACTGATTAGATTCTGGGGTTCAATGGTCGAGGTCACCGTAACCTCACATCTGTCCCATTCTTGTTAATGCAATATCTGGGGAATGACTGCAGGGATGTAGAACTCATGGGCCTGGACAGACACGCATGTAAACTTGAAGTTGAACTGTAAGATGATAATTCTAGTTTTTCTTTGGTTTATGACCAAAAATCACATTAAACATTAAAACAAAGTATTGGACAATTTAAATATTGATCTGACAATGGCACCAAAGGACCACCAAGGTTTGCAGGATCCATTGTTTTGGAATAATACATGTAAAAAAGATTTTAGAAATGACTGAACTTCCTGGCTTCCATCAGAGGACAGAGCTAGCTGGTAGTTGTGTGGCGTGTATACTGTGAGGTTGGAGATGCATCTTCAAAATCCAGCAAACTCTTGGACTACTTGTCTGAGAGCTTGTCAACATAGAAAATCAAAAAGGTTTTGACGGAGCTGCTTTAGCAGTTTCTCCATGCTATCAGGCTTTGTGCTAAACTAGGCTAATCCAAATAGAAAGTCCACTTAAGCAGATTTTAAACAGCTCCTGAGCTGGATGGACAATTTTGGTGCTGAATCTGGCAACTCAGCTGTGTGTTCTGCTCCATCAGTGCAGCTGCACCAAATCCCTGCAGCTCTGTTTGTGTCGCTGTCAAACAGGAAGCACATCAATAATCTGCCATCAGCAGTGCGGCGCATTCTCACACTTGCTTCATAAATCCCTTCTTTCGCCTTTGCAGAGCTAAGATATGAACTATTATTAACAGCAGTATAATGATATTTACTGTCACCATCCTCTTTGTGGTTTGAGTGTTTATTATGTGCAGGTGGTCCTCTAATCACGTTTTAAGTGTGATGGTGTGTTTTGTCTGCAGAGGAAGCTCTTATCACAGCTTTAGCGCATGAATTTCACTTTTCAGTTTGCAGCCTTCTGTTTCTGTCTCCTCCTCATTCCATGAACAACCGTCTGAGTCTGATGCAACAGCTTCTCATATGTAAAATAAGGAAAGGGGAAACATGCACAGACCATTCTTCAGTTTAAGTTTCTGAAATAAAAACTGATGCTGAAAATGACTGTTGTTTCACTCTGCATCTGTGTCACCAACAAACAGCTCTTGTCTGTTAAAGTGGAAAGTTGGCTGTTTGCTGTGTAGTCATTAGGGATGAAGTTGCAGTTTCAGAGATTTCTACGTCTCTTTAGTTGCAGGAGTCTAAAATTTATGAAGTGATCTTAAAATGAATAACTTAGACACCAGTTAACAGTTTTGTGTCTTTGTGCTGATTATGTTACTTTATTAATTACTAGAAAAGCTGTGGACTGTCTTAAGATGAGACCCGAACTTCACCCACTTCTTACACACCCGACTCGAAGGGAACACTCGAAAAAACAACCCAGGTCACTTTGATTTGTATAAATCAATTTACTTGAGTTTAGCACAGCTCTCATCCTCATTGTTAATTAAAAGGATTTTAAAATTAATGCATTTTCTGAAGGAAATGTATGTGATTTCTGAAAGCAAGCTGTTGCTCTGAACTCTCCAGCAGGTGGCAGGATTGTATCAGGCTTCTGTATGGTTTGCATATACTCACAGGATGTGTTTGCATTAAGAATATTTGTGCAGAATGTCAGTGTTTCTGTTTCCTAATCTTAACCATAGAGTCCACATTTACAGGTTCATAGCTAGCCACAAAACATTACCCCCCCCCTGTAGCGCCCACTAGTGGTCAATCTGCATGAAACTCTACAGGTTTGCTTAGATTGGGATCCTAAAACTATCTTTGGTTTGCTTGGTTAATTTTACTGAGGAAATAAGTCTTTGATTTCTCAAGCCCCTTATATCATCATGGTGCCGTGACAGTTGTAATGGTTCAGTACATAACAGCACAAGGTATCCGTGTGCTAGATGTTACAACTGTGGCCTTTATAGTTTTGGAAATATAAAGGTGAAAACTATGCACTAAAGATGTCCCGTTACCACTTATTTTCCTGACTGAGTACAAGTAGTCAAGAACCTGACAGAAAGAAGGGGTAAGGTCAGGCCTTTCTGTGGTGGGTTTGCATGTTCTCTGTGTCTGTATGGGTTTCCCCCCGCAATCCAAACACATTCAGGTTAATTAAAGGCTCTAAATGGCCCAGGTGAATGGTGAATGAACCTTCCAGCTCCCTCTAAATGATAACCTGAAGAGATGTTGTTTTTACACATGTATAATTCTTGCGTTAGAAGTGAAATGACTTAAAATATCCATTTGTATTTTTACAGTATAAAAGAATTATCTTTAAGAACTAATGAACCACTATATTTTTTGCACTTGACTAGTGAAGGTAGATGTCATTTATTTGCATTCCACACACAGGCTACAGTCTCTGTCTCCGTCATATTTACATGCAACAACATTAAGAAGAAAGCAGAACAGACTTTTCGTCAGCAGAAATCATGATGTAACCATGTGAAAGTGTTAAACTGAGCTGGAAGGTGGCTGTGTGATTTGCATGTGAGATAATCTTCCAGTTGAGTTTCCCCTCTCGCTGTTACGTTGAGATCAAAGGACACATCACTGTCGTCTCACTATCAGCTGATGGGGCTTGACCTCGAGGCTTCTCTGAGAGCGACCATTTCATGTTCACAAGTTCATCAAAGCGGTGGGAAATCAGTCGAGCTAATTAGTAACACACGGCACTGCTGCAATTAACCTTATTGAATTTTTCCCGCAGTTTTGTGTTTGACAAAAGTAACAGAGGCTGTGGAACTTCCTGGATCACAGTCACACATTTACCTTTGTTTCTGTTTCCTCAGGCTCCAAACAGACACAGAAAAAGGATTCATCAACCAGTGTTATCTTCAGACTTTAAGACTTTTTTTCAGGACCAGGTTCTGCTTGACTGTTAGCTTTAACTTTCTCTCTCCTACCTTTCTGCAGGTATCTCAGAGCTGTGTGCAGTCGAGGCAGATGACCGCCCACCCTAAGCCTGATTCTGTTTTAGCCTGGTTCTTATTCTCTTCACTGTCTCCTAGTGCTGCTTAAGAGGGATTTGTTGTCACGGTTCTGTCCGCTATTTCCTCTCTCTCTCTTTTTTTATTTTGACATATCAGTTCCTGTCTTCCCCGTTTGCAGTCCTGGTTGCTTTATTCTGTCTCCTCGGTGAGGCTAATCACCTGTTCTGTTTTTAAGCAGCCTGTCCAGCACTCACCTTCTGCCAGACTGCTGTTTCCCACAGAAGACAAACCTGCTCTGGACCTGTCTGCGGTTATTCTGACACAGTATTCCTGCCTGACCTGACCCCTGAATCTGCAGAATAATTCTGTAAGTCTGATTCAGTTTATCTCTGGTGACTGGACCTGATTCTGGGGTTTTCTAGCACCTTTTGGAAAATACACAGATCTGCTTAGATTTCTCTCTGAGTGGCTGAGGATTCTGTTTTCACAGCCAGAATGACAAAGTCCAGACCTGTGGATGGGCTATTAGACATTCATTTAGAGGATAGTTTAGTTGGGGTGCTTGGTGTTTGTGTTTATTCTGTTATCTATCAAAAGCTGCTTTTACACATGCACGCCGGACTTTCTTCGTTTGAAATGCATTCTCACATAGTCCGCTTGATTTCGGAGAGGGAGGGTCTCTGTGCCACATCGTGCCCCCTGCACTCTCAACACAAAGTTCACTGTGGCAATCAGCTGTGTTTTGTTTACAGCACATCGAAGTAGAGCCAATCACATGATTAGAAGCGATGTGTAATGCGTATATCTTCAGTTTCATGAAGGAGCGCTCGACAGCAGAAGAAAGCATTATAAATATTACCTATGGTTTATGATGTTGTGCTGAGCAGATCTAACGGGGAACGTCCACTCTCTCTCTCTCTGTGAATGTCTGGAGAATTGCCTGCTGTGTTCACACCAAGGCTCAGAGAGACATCACACAGACCTGGCAGAAAAATGTCTGTCTGTAATGTCCGTGTGGGTTGACTTGGATGTTTGTGTTCACACATGCAGCTCGCTCAAGTAAAGACTGGAGAAAGTCCAGAGTCCACTGCATGTGTGACAGCAGCTATCAGCTCACTGAAGGAGAATGTGAGCATGTGGAGAATGCCATCTTGTTGACCTGCCGGGAGTCTGCCATCTTATGATCACCCTACAGCAACCATCATTCATAACTACTATCACCTTTTTACTTACCTGTGTTACACTTACTTTCTGGGATCACTTCCTGTACTCACTCTGCTTCTGTGTCTAGTGCTGACCAGCTCCCCCTATCTGTCCAGAGGATCCACTGCACCTGGTTGAGCCTCAGAGGAGTCTCTCTGACCTGTTTCAGTGAATTAGACATAACCTACCTCCTCCTGTGCCTTGAGCTTTGCTAGGTACTAAAATTAACTAAATAATCACGTGTTGGGTTCTATGCAGTTGCATTGCAATGTTCTGTAAGGTCTTAAAAAACAAAGTGCTTGACATGGCCTTTGCTATATAAAGTAGAAAGTGAACAGTTTCAGTTTCTTTTTAGTCGTCTTTCTCTACCAATTACAGGATTTAAAATTAATAAGTGTAAAATGACAAAGAAACAATTTCCAATCACATTGCCTCTTCGCTGATCAATTTCTATGTCTTGCTTATTTTAACTGAGACGGATCTTGAAGTCTTTACTCACTTTAGAGTAACATCGTGCCACAGTGATTAGCTGTACACACAATTGCTTAGATTCTGGATATCATGTTGATGTTGATGCAGTGATTATTCTTGGATATGAAATGTGAAGAGAGGACGTGGAGCAGCAGACGTCCTTGATCCTGCCAGCCTCTCTCTGAGCAGCAGCTGGTCTGATGTGAATCACCGGGAGCTGCAAAAAAGGCAGATTTAGAGCTTTCCACTTGGTGACAGGGCAGCGGACCTTGACTGTGTTGTGATCAGTGCGCTTCTCCTGGTCTCTGCTCACAGATGAATAGAGTAAGAAATGCTCAGCAGAGTGGCAGAAAGGAAAAAACCCTCATTGGCACACTATTAAACATTTCTGGATTATCCAGCCATTTACCACCATTTACTGTAAAACACTTTTCCATCCAGTTTTCAGTGCACAATGAGAATTACGTCACACGCTGTATACAGTGACTTATGGTATGTTTTTAGAAATGACAATCTCAGATGCACAGATAAAGCCTATACTGAATGGTGGTGGTGGTGGTGTCCACTAACAGCCTTTTGTATGAGAGAACCAGCCAGCAACACAGGTAAGGCTAGGGGTATAGTTGCTGTAGACTGAAGGATGTCATTTTTTTTTTTTTTTTTTTTTTTTTTTTTTTGCACAATATGAGAGGATCTAATGAGAAAATTATAAAAATGTTTCTGATTACATGGTGGATTGTAATGTGACAAAAACAGCAGGGATGACACTATAAATGGTGAAAGCAGCCCTAATATGAAGTTCTACCCCAGTCAGGTTGATGTGGAATTACATCCAACTGTGCTGTTAACAGCAAGTGTATCTCCAGGCTAACTGATTAGCATTAGCATTGTCTTAACCCATAAGAAAACTTTAGCAATGTTTTTCTATTATTTGACAGCCTCTATTACTTTACAGATGCAGAATAAAAAGTGTAAAGAAGTAAAAGTACAAAGTAACATACCTTAGCTGAGCATTTCCATATTATAAGTACCTCAATATGTACTTAAGCATAATACTTGAGTAAATGTTCTTGGTTTCCAGCAGAGTTTTCAGAGGATGAAACTGTCTTAACATGATGTCCTCTAATGGCTCCACAACCCAAATCGATTCACCTTTTTCTTTTTCTTCAGTCCTGTGTCTAGCATTAAGTGTAGAACATTGTTAGTTTGTTGTTTCATGTGGCTCATGAAGACATCACAGGACAAACTGACAGCATCGGCGTCTATTCATAGACGCCTCCCTGTCGCTGCTGCTGTAATGAGAGAGAACGATGAGCCGAGACCAGAATTTAATTAGTTCCTCTTCTTCTTCCTGTGCAAACCTGCCGCTGCCATCGGTTTTCCCCGAGCAGGAAGGTTGTTGTTGTCAGGGAGCCTGTTCAGCCACTGAGGCCACTGATTCACTGCACCGTGATCTCACACTCTCCCCATTAATTTAAGTTTTATATGAAGTGTCTGCAGGGAATCGCCGTCTCACAACCAAACTCCCGTCCAGATGGTTTCTGATATAAGGCCTCGGAGGACGGCTCCTTTGTTTCTCTGCACCGCTGAGACAAATTTTACATTTATACAAAGCTAAATGAACTTCCTTCTAATGGTTGGATATTAACCAGAGCAACTTCTGATCACGTCTCAAACTTTGGAAAGTCTTTTGACACATGCGTTGATGCTGGCATGACGTCATCAGACTAAATCAGGATGAAGGGAATCCCAACAGTCTGCCGTTTTATGCTGAAGCTGAAAACAGGAACATCAATCTGAAAACATCTGAGACTAAAGCACAGGGAAAAATCTAATGTTCAATAATCAAAAACATTTCCCATTTTTGCTTATTCCGTGTTCAGGATTTCCAGTCACCCACATCAGTTTGGTACAGGTTTCACGATGGCTGCCCCTTCTGAAGGAACCCTTCCCTGTTTTGCCCTGGTCCTGGTACCAGCTCCCAGAGTGCACTGGTTAGTGCAGCCTTAGTGGTTTCGGTATTGTGGACATTTGGGGTTTTTAGTGTTTTGTTCAGGGGCCGTTTAATATATGACCATGTTACAGCCCTTTGCCTTTCCTCCCCTCTGTGTAATTGTGTTATTTTTATGAAGCTGTCTAGTGGTACAGATGTAGTCATTGACAGCATGTGGTACCCTTCTGTCGGCCTGCATGCGGTTCTTCGTTCTGCCACCAGGTGTCACAGTGTGATTTCATGGTCCCTCCTAAACTCTAAGATACTGTGTGTGGAGGCACTGATAGATGTCAGGCTCTAACTTGTTGACCATATTTCTTATTACACAGGTATTTTACATCCATCCATCCATTTTCTGAACCTCTTAGAGGTGTGCTGGAGCCTATCCCAACTGGAGCCAGGGTACACCCAGGACAGGTAGCCAGTCTAAGTACTAATACGGTGTGAACTAGTATAAAACAGTATTTTCATCAGCTTCAGTCTATGTTCATGTCATAGCAGGTGTGGTTTGAGACAGTGAGACCTTGGACAGTTCACTGTTCACAGGATCCTCCACATCTAACATCACAACCCCCACTGTAATTAACGTATGTGAAGGCTTTTGTGCTTTTAGGTGGTAAATTCTCAACTTGTCTACATCAACAATGCTAAACTGAGAATGTCCGTCTGCAGCTGAAAACCAAAGAACAAGAATCTGATGACCATTTTTACCCTAAATTGGCACTTTGAGAGAAAATCCAACCAAAAAATGTGATAAAATGACATAACTATTATAATAAAGTAAACTATCTGGTCTTAATGCAGCTGTGGAGCTTTAACTGTGGTGGACCTGCAGGGCTCCTGCTGGGTGTGGGGCAGCGGTCGCTGGGTGCGACACTGTCACATCAGGTGTTTTCTGCCTTTTGAGAACGCAGGAGGATTATAAGGAGAGATGTTGGCGGGACATGCTAGGGGTGCTTGGCTTATCACGACCCATGAGCTGCTGTCATTTTGTCCACCTATGTGCACATGTAAGAAAATGCGGTTTCCAGCCAAACCTTCTTTTACTTTGAAAGCAAATCGCTGCATGTTTCCCGCTCTCTGTAGACATCACTACACGCGGCAGAGCTATCGCTTGTTTTTATTTGCACTAAAAGCTTTGTCTGTGCTGTGATGTTAACGAAGTCCTTCATTCAGCTGTTACTGTTTAAGTTCTGCAAAACATCACTGTGTCGTGTAAGGTGGGAGGCCAGCAGAATAACCTGTGATGCATATTTCTACCTGTGCGCAGCAGGTATGGCCACAACAGAGACCAAGGTGCATTTGTTTTTAGCTTTTGCAGGCCAACAACAACTGGTCATAGAAATTGTTTTGGGGTGGGGAGACCATTTGGCCTTAATAGTTCCACTGTTAATGGCTGTAAACCAATTATACTCCAACAACAGCATGCATTAGCTCCTTCATTTGGCCTCGTCTGAATGAAAACAGAAAATGCTGAAAAAATGCAGCGGCTGTTTGACCTTAAATATATTCTAATTATAGTCCATTCTCTTCAAACATTTTCTGTGTTTAACAGTGGCGTAGTGGAAGAGCTTGAGAATTATTCTGCATCCTTTAACATAAAAGTTATATATGACTTATATTTAGATCGCACTGAGATGATCACTGCCACCTGGTCACTGTCGGCCACTAATCATTAGCCTAGTTTTTTTCTCCTTGATGTTTAAAGCCGTGGAAAACTGTAGGCACATGGAGCACAAGTTAAACTTCGCTCCTGTACGTGCGCACTGACAGTATGTTGTTATAGTGCTACATTTGTGAACTGCGTAGCTTTGCTGACCATTGTTTATGTGCAGTGTAATGATGGCACAGAGAAAGGCTACGTGATCTGGCTCCTCTGCTCGTCTGTTAGGTCTAATGTCTACACTGTTGCAGCGCTTTCAACCCTCCCTGAACCCGTCACGTGTCGTCTGCTTTGCCTGTGTTTTGGAACAAAGCTCATGAGGCTCAGGTCCTGTGGAAGGACAAACGATCAGATGGGAGTCCCTCTCCCCCCACCCCCGCTCACACCACGATGAAGTGACGGTGGTGTCACCTCAACAGTGTCATCACAGCACAGAGATGGCATTCACAGCTTGAACAGTCTAAACTGGAAAAACATCAACACTATACTATAAAGTCACACGTATGTTTTTATAAGACACCTTGTGTTGGTGCTGTCAGAGCTCACATTCTGATTTTAGTAGTTATCACTGATTATAATTTAGTCATGAAACAAACCAACCAGTACTTATATTCAGAATTTCACTGACAAAATTAACACTGGTTTCAGTTTTAGTTGGGCTTTAGGCACCATAAAGTAATGAGTGATGTTTTTTTTGTTTGGTAATGAAAAGCTGCTGGTGATTCAGTTTGCATTGCCTTTATCAAAGGTGTTTGTAAGGAATCAAACACAGGGTTAGAATTAGGTTGCATAATTTAAAGGGCAATGAATATCTACAAATAATAACCTAGCCAGCCTTTGCTGTGCTGTACTGCTTTTCCCCTGCTGGACTGGATCCTAGTTTTTGTTGCCATGCCTACCTGAGTCCTCACTGGTATGCAAACCTACCCGATCGTCTGCTCCCGCTACCTGTCATTCTGGTGCTAGTGTCCCTGTGACTTAAGTTCCGTGGTTGTGTAAGAAGTAGCTGCTGCTTGGCCACGTTCTCGTTCTCCAAAATCTCTTTGTTTGTAGAAACTCTGTTAAGCCTGTCTCTTCATGTCGTTGGTCTTAACTTGGATTAGAAGTAAGCCAAAAGCTGCTGCCTGATGGTCGTCTTGTCTTCAGATGTCTTTAGACTAGTGCTGTAGTGTTTGTTGGTTACCCTTGTTAAAGACCAAAACCTTGCTTTTGGTGGTTTCTTTATGTTGTGTGGTTGTTGGCTTTATGTTGGTAACAATGAAAACCAAATGAGTAAAAACAAATAACCCTGTCTCAGAACCAAGGGATCCATTCCGACAGGGGGTTTCTGGATGCTCGGAGCCTGTGCTGCTGTTTTTTATCCTCTCTGACAGTTGACCACAGGTTTTAGCTGACAGTGCTGCTAACCTCTGGCAGTAAACGCTGATGTGGAGCTGTTAGCAGAGGGAATATCACACTGAACTTCATCTCGTTCTTACTGCTTCCATTTATCACAGGCACATTGTTAACCTTTTACTGCCGACGTCCAGGAGAAAAGACTTTATAAACCATTGGACTGTCCTCATCGTAAAGAACTCCAGCCCACACTGGTGCAGTTTGTGTGTGTGTGTCTGTGTGGTGAGGAAAAGGATTATAGATAATGGAGCATAAAGATCAGGGCAGCTAATCTTCTAACACTCATAACTCACTATACATTACTTTCATTGCTCTGCTATCAAATAGTCAATTAAAGGCCTATTTGTTCAGGAGCTGTGTTATGTTGGGACCTTATGTAACTACTGAATCACTAACCAGCATCTAATATTCATGAGACACAAAGAGGAAGTTCAACAAAAGCACCACACCATTCCTCAGATACAATGCAAAAAGTGTAAGAGTTTATTATAGAGTACAGTTTTACCCCTTTTCCAGTGATTTCAAGGGTTGGAGATGGTACTTCATTTCCAATCAGTTCTTTGCGTTTCCTCAGCCAAAGAACCGGTTCCAGTGTGGCACCAACTCTTTGCTGGACTAGAACAATAAAGCGTTGTTGTAGTAATGAAATCATTGTATCACTTATTGAATTTGTTTAACTGCTGTGACTGAAACAACGCATTTATTTCTAATTATCTAGCTAATGGCTAAAGCTAACAAAAACAGCTAACATGCAGTTTTAACAACAATCAAACCATAACAATCACTGAACATTGCAGCCACAATGAGCAGTGCATGTGTGTTGGACCAGGACTGTTTAGTTCCTGACTAACTAAAAGACTCTGCAGTGGTTGTTGCCCTGAGTGTTAGCTCTGCTGCAGTGGTGTAACATGATGACACGGCTCTTTAGCCTGGTTCTCAAGTTAACAACCCCACTCAACCAACACTAGCATCAACCCCCTTACAGGTTGAAAAGGGGTATTTTACTGGTATAGAACTAGGAACTGATTGTATCAGGGTCTGGGGGGTCGGACCAGCAAGATCAACCGAAGTTTTGCTTTAAAGATAAATCAGTGTATCATTTATTAGACTTTTTTAAGTGTAGGGTGACTGATAAAATGTAGTTGATGCTAACAGACATTAGCAACATTTAGTTTTAACAATGATAAAAACATTATCAGTGTAGTTAGTGATCACACCAGTTGTATTTGCTTGTGAGTTTACACTTAATAAGTAAGTAATTTGTGCTCACCACAGATTTGTGTTCAGAAAAGCACGGTTCCTAAGCTGAGCCAGATCTCGCACCGACCCTGAACTAGCACCAAATGGACAGAGGTATTAGAAGATTGAAACGGTGCTTAAATCGCATTGATAATGCAAAACATGGACGAACACATTACAAATCACAACCTTTTTTGGCTCTGTTGCAAAACTGTTGCACAAAGTATTGGCTCTGAAAATGTAAGCACCAAAAGTAAAAGTACTCTTTAAGCAGTTAGCCTGTAGTCTGTAGTGCCTGGGGTGTTTTTGTGGACACTTCAGTGTCTTGTCCAGGGACACTTCTAACAGTGGAGGAATGGCACCACTCTACCAACTGCGTCAGTGCTGCCACTCTCTTTAAGTAAAATGTCAGATGTTGTTGCTGAATTTTTATCAACAACTCAGAGGAATCGTTTTTTTTAGTGCAGTAGTTGTATTTTTGAACTTTCTAGGCCATTTATGTAGTTCTTCACATACTGTGCTCTAGTTCACGGAGTACTTCTACTTTTCTACTTTCCTTGAGTATTGAGTCTGTTGACATCTGTCTGATTGTTTTAAATTATAAAGTTTTACCAAAAAAATGCATTATATGCAACAAATTAATTACAATATATAATGTACAATATTACATTAAGGTGTAAGGAGTTAAAGTAATAACTAAATAGAACTCAAGTATATGTAGTGGAGTAAAAGTACAGTATTGTACAATATTTGCATATGAAATGTGAAGTTGAGTAATAGTACTGTGCTTCAGTAAAGTTTTCACTTTTCTGTTACTTCAAAGTATTTTCCCCCTTCCAGATTTTTTTCTTTATTTTTGCATGTTAATATTAAACAAAGATAACCTGAGTAAATACAAAATTCAGTTTTTAAATGATGATTTTATTTATTAAGGGAAAAAAGCTGTTCGAACCTGCCTGGTCCTGTGTGAAAAAGTAATTGACCCCTAAAGCTAATAACTGGTTGTGCCACACTACAGCTTAATAAATGAAATCATCAAATCAAAAACTTCAAAAGCATTTTGTATTAATAATAATTTTGTGTAATATTAAAATGTGTTTGATGATCTGAATCAGTGTGACAAACATGAAAAAGAATAAAAAATCAAGAAGGGGCAAATACTTTTTCACAGAACTGTAAGTAAACACATGGGTAGTAGCCATGGTGTAAAGGAAAGTACTGCAGTAAACATAGGAAAACTCTAACCAGTACTCCTCATTTACGTTTTTAACATTCATAAGCTTCTTGTTGAGCCACAGATAATTGATCAAAATGACCAGGATTATTTTCTTTTTGTACTTATTTGTACATGTGTGAATGTTTCTGTCAGACAACTGCTCTGCTAAACAACTACCAGCTGAAAATGAATCCTGTCCCATCATGATTCATGCTGCAGCGGAGCAAACCACCTTTTTTATGAACCATATCTGAGCAGAGATTTTCCATATGAGGATGTGAGAGCTCATCAGACGGTGTCGAGGATATGAAGACGCAGAAACAGTCACCATCTGACTCCCGGTGGCTCAGTGGAAACAAATATCTATCAGCCTCCACCGGCAGCTCGCTGCAAATCAGCATGTGGCGGAAACATATTTCCTCCTCTCTCAGCCTATGGCAGCCTGCGAGGGGGAAAAGCACTGTGATATAATGTATGAGTTTGTGTGGCAGAGATTTGAGAATGACTCTAAACTGTCAAGTGACCTGCATCAGTAAAAAAATGAAAACAAATGATGAGGTAAATAAGCTGAAAATATGAAATCTGAGGCTCATAGATCTTCAGCAGAGAGAGAGACACGCTGCTCAGGTGTGACATCGTGCAGATGACACGCGTGAAAAATGACCCGACGCGTTGGGAGGGGAGTAAAAGATGTAAAGAGAGGAGAGGAGGGAAATGGAGGATGAGGAAAAGGAAAGGAGGCCTTACAGCGAGGAGATGGAAACATGAGTGAGGAGGGGAAAGAAAGGAGAATAAAAGAGAAGGTGAATAAAGGAGGATTCTTTGAGTATGATGACTGATGTTAGTGTCACTATTGTTCACGTCTAATGATGATAACGGCGCTTCGCTTCTCATCTGTATCACATTCATATTACCAGTGGTTTCCTCTGTTACAGTGAACAGATACAAGTCAAAAAGGAAACAAAAATGTAAGTAGTACAAAAATAATTTCACAACCCATTTACTGGATTGTGAGCTGGTGATATAGTGTCCAGACACTGAGGGTGGCCGCTAAGGCAAGATGAGGAGTTGAGGTTTTAAGAATTACTTTACTAAATGAGTAAATTGTGGTTGTATGATTATGGATTAGTGTGCGATAAGTGGGGTTAAAGAACCAGACTAGTTTCTCATTTACACACAGTAAATGTCTGAGCTCAGCAAAGTGAGAATCAGTTAAACATTGGCTGGTTTGAGAAGCACTTTAACCAAAGGTGGAAAACTGTCCAACTCATTACTGTTATTCCAGTCAGAACCAGAAGTTATGTCCTGTAATCATTGGTTTAGCTTGGACAGAATTGTCTGTCAAGCTACTGCTCTGCTGCAGAAAGGTGTGCTCAACTGTAGGACGTCTTCATAAACTTCAACAGGTAAGGAAATACTAGCAGAGAAGCAGGAGCACGTTAACAGTTCTGCAGCATGGCATTTATTATTAACAGGCCTATGGATGGTGTCACGGTTTCAGCCCTGTTTATTTCTGCCTGTTCTGCTTCTCTTCCTGTCAGAGGTGCCAGCGGAAAATTCAGAATGGGGCTGAATGTTTTTACAGAGTGGAACAATCAAGCAAAGTGAAGTTAAATGAATTTAAAGCAGAATATTCATTAATTCTATCACATAGGACACAGCTGCAGTAACACCTGGATGAGCTGCATGTGAGAACACAAATGTCTAATCAGTCAGCTTGGACATTAACAGACTTTAGTGTGTGAAGTCTGTGTGGACCCAGCTCTGACAACCAGAAAATATGGCAAATATTCATCATATTCATCCTTACTGTACTCCAGGAAACAAAGGTTACACACAACACATTCTTTCTAATCATGTGCTGATTTCCTCTCTGGTTTCGGTCAGGGGTGTTCCTTGTGTGGGAGGCACCATGTGACACAGAAAGTCCAGACTATTTCCGGTTCTTTTCCCCTGGACCGCCTCCTGCTGTGTGCATGTGTGAACACAACTACACACAAAGTCCAGACCTGATTCTCCAGACAAAGTCTGGAGTGCACGTGTGAAAACAGCTGTAATCAGCACAGCTATCAGAAACCTGAGTACTCTATAGCTTGATGCTAACACACAATGGAATTTACCATTAGCACTGAAAGTAGCACCATGACCACAGTAACACCAGTAGTGGGCAGCACACAGTCAGAGCTGGGTTAGCACCTGTGGTGATTCCCCTTGGTGGCTGCTGCTTCCTGTCCTCAGCCACGTTTTCTCTTCCCTTCTCCTTTCTGTTTTGCTATGAACGTTCCAGCCTGCGCCGCTCTTCCTTCTGCCACCAGAGGTCTCCTTCTTCCACCTTAACCCCCCACACCCACCCGCTCACCTGTTTCCTAGTTCCTAATTAGCCCTCTGCTTTTAAACCAGAGCAGTTCCCACATGCACTGCCAGGTTGTTGTGGCATGTTCCTGGTTGTTCACCTGCCCTTGATTTACCTGTAAGACAACATGGAGACGCTGTATCTCATGAGTGCAGTTGTTTAGAGTTTAGTATTAGTCATGGTTCCTGACAAGTGACTGTGCTAAGCTTAGACCTAAATTATGAACCGTGACTAAAACTAAACGTTTCCATCATCAGACTGAGACACAGTGATAATGCTAACATGCTATTTAGCACACATCATAGTTTGGGGTGTTAACAAACTGATATTTGCTTTTCAGAGCTAAATGGAATCGATCGTTTTGCAGGAATAAACCAAGGTGGTGCACATCTGTCAGAGAGACACTGACATTACATTTTCAATGAATCCTGAGGAGAACATGAAGATCTGAACCACATTTCATCACAGTCCTTCCAGTAGTTGTTGAGATACTGGATTCACATTTAGTTACCTGGCAGATGCTTTTATTCCAAAGCAACTTACAAATGAGGGACAGCGAACGGGATTCAGGGTCTTGTCCCAGGACACCTCAGCATGTAGCCAATCGAACTGCTAACCTGGGGTTGATATACAACTGCTCTACCAACTGACCTACTGTACATGCCACCGGACTTTATTGGCTCTCACACATTCACTCTGTCCTTAGGTTCCAGTGACTTTCCTGAGCCCAGGCTTAATTTTTATCAACAGCACAGTTACTACTTTTATCTTTTGTCAGAGTTTGGACTTTTGGAATAAACAGCTCTCACTGACTCGCTCAGTAAAAAACTGACCTGTGGTGAGTGTTAAACTGTGTCATCTGTGCTGCTGCTTCATCTGTCATTAACTTTAATAATTACACCCAAACTGTTGAATCTGTTTTCCTGCAGCCTGTGAAGCGTTTCTCTGCTGGCTGTTAAAAGGCAATTAGAGAGAGTGTCCACGCTTTACCACCCAGAACATTCAGCAAAATGTTCAGCAAACATTAAAAAATGGACGTTTATCTAGTGTTGGTTTGAAAAACCCTGTGAAAACCACTGAATGATGAATCCAGATGAGCCATTGCTCAGGCAGAGACGATGATGCAACAGCTGAATTCCGTCCTGTTTTTCCTCCTTTAGCTTCTCTCCTAAACGCTCCGAACTCTTACAGGTTAATTCCGGTGGTGGCAGATAAAATTGCAGTCGCTTGATGTGAGAATGGTGCCTTCAGCAACTCCTTAATTCCATCTCCTGACAGTTTAAAGAGCAGGTTTTCTGACCCTCTGCGACTCATTTTGGGAAAAGTGTGCACTTTATATCATTTTATTCACATTCTATTCACCATAACCGTCTGCTATTTCTCAAGGCAACCCGACAGCCCTATGTGCAGTCACATCTCACCGCTCATGTAAATGCATTATCAGTGGCATCAACATGAATCACACTCTAAGAACATAAGACAAAACGTATGCATCCACTCTCCACAAACCTTTAAAACCCATCATAAAAAACACCTAAAAACTTTTAATAAATACATAAAAAGACTCAGACAAGTCCCGAAGTTATTGTCACGCTACAATACCTAATTTTCAAAACATCTGCCTACAGCTGTTTGGCCTCAGAGGAAGAGAAGTAAAATATAAAAATACTGTCTCAAAGAAATCATAGAACCTTGTCAGCCCAGCAGAACTCTTCGCTCTCAGATTGCAGGTCTACTTGTGGTTCCCAGAGTTTCCAAATGTAGAATGGGAGGCAGACCCTTTAGCTCTTCTCCTCTGGAACCACCCTCACCCCAACCGGTGGAGGCAGATGGCCGATTCTGGTTCTGCTGGAGGCAATATAAATACATTGAATTGAATTGTTGTCTTCTATGCTACAGTAGTTTGGGTACCAGTACTGCAGATGATTCTCTATCTATTAAGAGTCAAACATCACTACCAGGTTAAGTTGGCTTCAAACAGTGGCCCAGCATTTAGAGAGGATGAGCTGTGCTCCGAGCTGCCTGTTTTCTAATTAAAATCCCATTTAGTTTAGAATAAACACAATAACTCTGACAGTCACTGACTGTGTTGATTACACTGATGTTTGTTTAATTGCACATTAAACTATTTAGCTTGATTTGGTGTATATTTATGAATGTATTTAAGTAAATGCATAGTGTATATGAGAGTCTCTGCAGTGTGGAAGCAGCAGGGGGGAGGGATCACATTTTCTGCACAGTCAAATAGCCACCAATAACAGAACCTCATTTAAAATAACACTGACACTTGTAGTAACAAGCATCCAGTACTGGAACACAGGCTCCTGTGCTCTGCCTAGACAGTTTTAAAGGTCAGAAACTCAACAAATGGAGGTGAGCTGAATCACAGACAATGAGAATGAACAGGAAATGCTGAATGACAACGAGAGTTGGATGAGTAATAGGAATGTTGAAGAAACAGCATACATATATCACACAGCTGGCAGTGAAAACATGGGTGTAAGGCTAAATGCTGCTAAAATCACAATATGCCAAACCTGTGGTGTTTGGAGACTCAACATCTAAATCAGTAAAACCCATTTTCTGCTGAACATTGGTTCAGTTAATTTTATGGTGAGCTGGGCCTCATTGCTGTCCAACATCTTGTTGGTATCTACAATCAAAAAGGGGACCCCATGTGCCTTTGCAGGTTCATTTTCATTTCAAGTTCATAAAACAGAAACTGTGAGTCACCCCAAAATTGGGGAGTCTGTTAAATTGGAACTGAGGTACAACCTTAGATTTCCCCAGCTGAAAGTAAAATCCATTTACTTCAAAAACTACCTGCTGTTGTTTTCTTCCCCAAACTTTTTATGAAGTCAACATCACTTAAGAGCAACTTAAAATACAGTCCTGACATCCAATAGCAGAATCCAGTATGGGTGTGCTTTTGCTCATAATTTCTGACATGATTCTGACTCAAGTTGAGCACATTAATGATTAATCATTGAGGTCACATATTTAGATCTGCGTGAGGAACGCACATGGGTAATGAGACGCAGAGTAGTAAAGCAATCCTCGTGGCAGGTTGCAGAAATAACACCTGATCAAACATCATGCACCTTCATTTCTGAGCCAGCTCTTCCCTTGGAGCTGACACTGATATTTTACTACTATTTCTACTACTTTTGTACATTGGAGCACAGCAGCTGCAATTATATGGCATTCTCTAATTCTTTCCACTTACCCCAACCGGTCGAGGCAGATGGCCACCCACCCTGAGACAGGTTCTGTTGGAGGTTTCTTCCATTAAAGAGAGTTTTTCCTCTCCACTGTCTTTAAGTGCTGCTTAAGTGGAACTGTGAGATTTATTTAAATACAAGTGTAAGAAAATATAGAAAATATTGAATATCACAATATTATATTTTGTGATATTGTGACTGTCAATTTTGGGTTTGAACTGAAAAGATGTTCTAGTTACAGAAAACTGGTGTTATATATGGTGGTGTACTCTTTATACTTTGAAAGTTTCCCAAAATTACATAAAAAGAACTTTATGGTGATGCATATTGTGTCCCCTGATTCTTGCCAACACACGGCCCTTGTCTTAAACCTTATCATTAAGTTCTTCAGATGGCTGTTTGACTCTGTGCGTGTAAAACACATTAATGAGAACAAACGTCCAGACAGGAATGCAGACAGACAAAGCCTCATTTTGCATTTCTATCTTTACCCTGTTCAGTAAACAACACACAGGAGGAATGGAGCTGTTAACAATCATCGGTTGATCCTACATTTGCAGCTTTCAGTGGCAGTTTTTTTGTCTTTCTGCTCCATTGCGTGTTTGCTCAACCTGTAATTGTCTTCTGGCCTCCCTCTGCATGTTCCACATCGACCCCCCACAGTGTTAACCCACGCTGCTGTGATTGAACCTCAACAAAAAGTTCAGTTTAACAAGCTGAGTCTGGGATTTTCGAGCAGCATCGTCTCTGCTTTTATTCTCATTAAGCATGTGGGAGATGATGATTTGGTTTCTTTTCTTCTCTGCAGCAAGCTGAAGTGGAATTACACCCCTGTGCTGACTTTCTTCTGGGTGCTCTTATGGATCCCAGCTTCTCCTGCAGCAGGGCGGCAGATTATTAATCAGAGTCATAAATAATAAAATATGGCAGCGAGGCCTGTGGGCACCAGGGCCACAGCTTCTTCCATAGTGAGGAGAAATGATGGAGGATAAGTCAGAGTGAACAATATTAACACAAAGCCAGCTGGAATCATCCAAAGTCTGCTTACTGCCCACCTGAGGACGGGGTCGCCTTACATTTTTATAAACCCTGAGCTGCTTAATATTCTGCCAGCAGCTCAGCACTGCAGAGGAATTTAGCATTAAGCTAATCTCTTGAATTCTTTGTGTGTTTAAGCTAACTGTGCTGCTAACCTGCTACCCGAAAGATGAAAGATAGCCACTGATCCCTGCAGTACAGTGTTAATCAGACTTTTATGTGCAAAATTATTTTTAATATTCATTCAAATAGTTGTATTAGCTGTTTGCAGCATTTGCTGCTGTCTGGCATCTAGAGGAAGTGACACCAAACTGTGCAGCATGTTTAACACTTAACTAAGTCTTGTCTGGGACTTTTGTAACAATTCAAACATAAAGGGGAAAAAAGTTTCCTTATTCCGAAATGAAAATTTCTTCAATTCAAACTAAGATTTTTAGGTTGATATAATGTCTTGTTGGAGCTAATTTCTGGTTGAATATAATTTGAAAAGGCCTTCAGATGAAGCACCTGGGTTCTACTACCTACTTTCAGCTGAAGGATACAAATATGAGGTTGAAACTCTGTTCTGAGATGACTCAGTCCACATTGTTAGAGGTTCTCTTCCAAACGTTTTATGACAATACATGCCCTTGTTAAAGAAAGTACATGAATCTTACTTTCATATAACCCACCCCCCCATTTTTAGGATCATCTACAGCCTTTGTTTTATAACTTTGTCAAACCTGCAGAGGCACATGGGGTCCTTCTGACACGACCTTTGACCTCAGAGGCCAGTGCAGGTGCACATTCTTCACTCATGTTTGCATGTCAGTTTGTGAGAATGCTACATCTATGTAACATCACGAAGGTGAACGGCAGGCGAGCAGACCAGAGGACGATGAACAAAGAGGAATTAATGAGTGGAGATAATAGTTGAATGACGCTTGGATAGACAGAAACCAGGGAGCTGAACTAACGTTTGATGTTAAGATGCAGCGAGGGGAGTCAGCTGTGAAAATGGTCAATACACACAAATGTTTTAAGCTTTTTTAACACAGAGGTAACAGTGAGAGATGGACTGACAGCGTTAATGAGCAGCTTTACATTTAAAACCATCACTAGGAATAATCCATTTATATCCTGTGCCGCAGAATGGCTCAGAGCTTCACTGATCAATGTTTGTATATTAAACTGTTTAAAACAGGTGTAACTGTCAACCTTTTTTTTCTGTTGGTTTAGTTTTTTTTTAGGAAGCAGCTGGTTCCATTAAAGCAGCTGTAAATAACTCTAAACTGGTGAAGAAAGTGGAATATTCTGCAGCTAAAGAGAGAATATTTTCCTCAGTAGTTGGTGGAGAACAGAACAGATAAATATGGGATGAAAAAAAGTGGCACAATTCTTAAGAAAAACACTCTGTGGTAACTGTGTCCTTGCTTTTATTTGGATACCGTGTTAAGCTATGCAAGTACATGTGGACAAACTATGCGCTGCACAATATATGCAATATGCGTATGTAACACACAGGAGATAACGTAATGTACACAGACAAAATACAGTACATATGCATATTGTATTCAGAAGAAACAGATCTACATAAAAAAACTTACATTATAAATGATAATAACTTTAATAATGTGTCCAAACAATATTTCATACTTTTTTTTCTTTTTTATTTGATTTGTCTCTCTTTTTGCTCTGTTTTTGGTCTCCACCATCTCCTGAGGGAAACATTTGGCTCTTTAGCTGCTAAATGCTCCACTGTGTTCACCAGCTGCTCTCTAACTGTGTCCATCTGCTCTTTGCTGCTGAGCAGGTAGTGGACAGTGGCTTTTATCAGGCTGTTTCTCTGCATAGTTGCTTCGTGCTGTGGCAGAAAACAACATTATGGGATTGAAGCAGAGCAGCACATTAACAGAGCAGACAGGTAAAAAAGCTGGGACTCGCTGTAAAACTCCACGAAGCCTGTAAACCTGAGTCATAATTGACTGTTTGTCTGTTTCAGATTTCTTGTGCTTAAAAACTGTAGCAAATGCAAGAAGTCAGTCGTGTAGAATCTCGACTTTCCTGTGAAAATAGATCTTAAAGTGGGGTCCAGAGGTCAGCTGCGTCTGCACCAAGCTGCACAGAGTGAACTTCTGGATTTAATAATTTGAAAATGAATGTTAACTTTGAATAATCCTTTTAAAAAACATGTTAATGAAGTTCTTCACCCTTGGACCAATTTAAAGCACATGATGTGTTTTCGACCTCCTTCTCAGTAATTTAGGTTCCGTGGATGTTGAACCCAGAACAAACGCCACCTCTGAAGGTCACAGGGACTTATCGGCCTGTGACCTGTGACCTGACGGCTCAACCAGGAGGAATAAATGAGCAGGTATTAGAGGGGCAAACACAGTAAGTGGCAGGTTATGGAAATGAGAGGTGATCTTTCCACCTGGGGCGATAACCCTGGCGCTAATCCTCGCTCGCCAACCTCCCACTCTCCTCCTGTGCAACACTTTCATTAGACTTTAATCGCGACAACAAAAAGGAAAGAAAGAAAGTGAAGGTAAAAGCTGCTGCATCACTCTGTCGTTAACTTGTCAAACTGACTGCGAAGCCGATTCTTCTTGTTGAAAACTAGAAGAAACTATTTTACCCTATTTTATTCCAAACCATGTCTCCTCCCTTCCTTTCCTAATTTATCTTCCTTTGTTATACCTTACCTTCCTACTTCCTTGTTTCCTTCTCTAACCTTTTCCTGAGCAAGATCTTCTCTTCCTCCTCCTTCCTCCTTCCTCTTCCTCCTCCCCTTGTCCCCTTCTGTCTCTGCCTCCTCATTTCCGTTGTTACTTTCATTAACTCCCCTTTTCCTCCTGTCGTTTATCTCCTGTTCCTTCCTGTCTTCCTGAGCGGACCTCATCTCTTTCCTTCCCATATTTCTGTTAAATGTTTATCAGTATTTCCCCTTTTACCCTTTTGATTTTTGCTCTCCTGCTTCCTTCTTTCAAAATCTCACTCATTATTTTATCTGTATCGCCACCTCTCCTTTATTGCTTCCTCGTTTTTATCTGTTCTTCTTTCTCAGCCTTAATTTCTCATTTTCTTTTTTCTTCCTTCTTTCTTTCCTGCACCATCCTTTGTTCTACTGCATCATTTACTTTAATATTCTCTTTTCTTTGTCTTATTCCTCTCTTCCTTTCCTTCCCTACATCCTTTTCTTGCCTCTAAATCTTTTGTTTCCTTTTCTTTCTGCACTAATGTTTTCTTCCTTCTTATTATTCCTTCTTATTTTACCCTTTACCTGTTTTCCTTTCCTACTTCCCTGTATCCTTATTCTTTTCTTTTTGCTTGTTCAGTTGTTCTTTGTTTCTTTTCTACATTCCTACTTTCTACACCTCCTCATTTCATTTCTTGCTGCATTTCTCTACCTCGCCCTTCTTCCCCTCCCTTTATTTTTTCATCCCTACCTCCTCTTCCTTTCCTTCCTTTTCTCCTCATTCCTTCCTGTGCCCCCTGCTCCTCGCTCTCATTTACATATCAACCCTCATTCACGCGTCACTAAACCGACAGTGATGAAGCAAACAGTCAAATCCTTCTGACACGACCTTTGACCTCAGAGGCCGGCGCAGGTGCTGCACATTCTTCACGCATGTTTGCATTTCTGTACGTGAGGATGTTACATGGATGTAACATCACAAAGGTGGAGGACGAACAAAGAGGAATTAATGAGTGGAGATAATATTTGAAGGACGCTTGGATGGACAGAAACCAGGGAGCTGAAGTAACGTTTGATGTTAGGATGCAGCGAGGGGAGTGAAAATGGTCAAAACACACACACACACTCCACACACACACACACACACACACACACACACACACACTGGGCCTTCTTCCTCCTCTAAGCACAGCTCCTCCCTTCCTTGCATCCTTCCATTCCTTCTCCTTTTGGTCATTTCCTGTCATACCTTCTCTTCTTTCTCTCCTTCTCCTTTGGTCTTTGTTTCCTCCTTCCTCCTCTCATTTCTTACCTACTCACCTTTCACACATCCTCATCTCACCTTCTACATCTAAATGTTTCCTTTTTTCTTCTGTACCTCAGTTTCCTTCCTTCACGTTACCTTCCCATTTTTCCTTTCCCCTCTCATTTGCTCTGGTCCTTCTTGTCTTATCTAACTTCTCTCCACCTTATATCCATTACTACTTCTCTTCTTCTGAATCTCCTCCTTTGTTTCCTCTGATACCTGTTCCTCCTCACATTGTATTTCACTGCTTCCTAACTTAAATCCATGTCTTTCCCTGTTCTATCGTTCTGCCATCTTCATTTTTGTACCTCTTTCTTTCCTATCTTACTCTGAATTTGTTCTCTCGATCCCCCATCCTTCTCTTCCTCCTTGATTGTTTCCTTGCATTACGTGCATCTCCTCTTAAGGCACCTTGTTTATGGCCTCAACCATTTCTTTGCTGCCTTCTTTTTTCCTCACAACCTAATGTTCACTTGTATTGTCTCCTTTCCTTCCCTTGCTTTTAGTGTCTCCTACTTCTTGTTTTGCTTCCTTAACTCCTTCTCTAATTCTTCCTTTTTATTATTTAGTTCCTCAAACTTTTCCCACTTTTCTCATCTCGTCCTATTCACATTCCTCGTTTTTCCTTTCTCAACCAACTTTTTCCTTTTCCCCCTCATCATTACCTGTCTTACCTTCCCACACCACTCACCTATTGCAACGTCCTTTCCTTTTCTTCCTTCATCCCCTCCTTCCCCCAGTCCATCCGTAAACACACAAACAAGGTGTGATTTCTTTCATCACGCAGGTGACTCTGATGGTTCCTAAGGTTGACGGAACTTTCCTTTTGGAGTCTTTTCTTCGCTCTGAGCTTCGCCTCCGTGTCTGAATGTGAAAATGAAATCATTAAAACGGATCGCAGGCTCTTTGTTCACCTCGGCGCTCTCTTCCAGCTCTGCAGGTCTTACTTCTCTTTCCCCAAACTGCCGTTCTCTCCCTCGTCTTTTCCCCGCTTTTGTTTAATTTCTTCTGTAAGCACATGAAGATTAATTGGGCCTCCCTTTCAACTTTTTCTGGCACCTTCCCTCTCGCCCGCTCGCTCCCTCTCCCAGGAATGCCTCTCATCATCTTTTCATTAGTGCTACCTCTGCCCTTATACATTATTCAGCCCGAGTCTCTGTGCAGAGCTTGTCCTTTATTAGACTGTCGCCAGAGTGCATTCCGCAAACTCATTAAAAAACTATTAAAGCCTGGTGATTTCCTCTGATAAAGCAGTGTGGGCTCCAGGTTTGGTTTTCTGACTGATCTTCTGACAGGATCACATGATGTTAAGGATTGCATCAAGAGGAACAGCTGCACACAGTCACAGGCTCACGCTTTTATTTAACCTTTAGAGCAGTCATTTTAATCCCAGATAGATCTGACGACACCCACATACATGCAGTTACTTTGAACCTTTTCTGCTGCAGGTACACAATGAAGGGTGACTCACCACGTTCCCTTTGTCAACAGCTCTGCTTTGCACTTTGAAGACAAAACTAAATGTAAAATTAAATTTTGGTTATGTTCAGGATTAACTACATCGCACAACAGGAACACAATGACCATGGAGCACGTCACCGCTGGAGGACTAAAGGAAATTCACCATTAAACACAAGCAAACGTTTGACTTTTGTTAGAAGAGTAAAGGTGAAGAGAGGTAAGATATTGACCCTCCGTTGAACAGCAGAGTCTGCCTCTCTTTATAAATGAAATTTAGCAGAAACATCCTTTGTGGTTTCACTTTTGCTCACACGAGACCCAATCGAACTTGAAATGGAAAAACACTGACATTAGCGCCTACAACTGCAATCTAATTAAAGGTAAGTGGAGAAGACAGATAAATCTAAGGTATTAACGGACGTGAGTTTTTCAGGTCTGTCTTTTTACTGTTTACCTGCTGTAATCATCTTCTTGTTAATACAGACAGATGCTTGATGAAGAATAAACCCACTGTTCTACCACTGAAGTTTATCTGAAGATACTTTAAGGCTACATCCTTCCACTTAATGTGGACATCTTCCAAAAGTGCAGCCTCTCTTAGCTTAGCTCTTTCTGTTACTTTCATTTGACAGTAACTCAGTCAAAAGAATCACAGTGGCTGGGATGCTGTTTTATGTGTCTGTTCACATTATTGTTTAAATGTGACTTCAATGTGAACTGGACGTGGCCCTGAAGTGACCCACATGTGCAGAAGAACAATAACGTGACGTCACATGCAGCATGTGGTGAATACTGCAGTAAAAATGGATGCAGACTTTACAATTTCATTTTGAAGCTGTTGTGCAGTGAAAGCTAAAAAATAATAAGCAAATGATGATGAGTAGAAGGATTAGGAAAAAGAGAGTAACAGTTTTACCCATGTTTAGTGAAGGCTGCCACATCTGTGTGTGGATGCGTCTGAGCCCAGAGTGGCGGGACTGGGACGTGAGCGACTGCAGAGAAGCAGATTTCATCCAAAATTTCTCCACAAGACTCTAATCTAAGACACTGATCTCAGGCGACTCTCATTGGAAAAGTTCAGATAAGTATCAGATTTGGGACCACATATGAAAGTGGTCCAGGTCAGATTTGATAAGAATCGGATCATTTGTCATAAAATATCAGATATGGGCAAAAATAAGGGTTGTGGAGCACCTTTGCCTGCAGTGTGAACGTAGTCATTGTGACTGATATGAACAGCAAGGAAAACCTATTTCAGTGATGGTTTGGGACTTAATTGTTTGAATCAATCCTTTAAAGGTAAAATTGTTGTCTGCAGCAGAATGTTATTGATGGAAGAGAATCCCTGGTTTTAAGGCTTTATGTTGTTTTAAAGCCTATTTTCTGTCTTTGTGGATTACAGACTCCACAATGGGACAACCTGACAACCTTATTGTCCTTCCTCAGCTGAAAGTAGAACCCAAGTGCTTCCTCTGAGGCCTTTTCAGAATAAATTCAACCAGAATTTAGCTCCAACCTCCTGTTGGCCTAAATTAAATGTTTCCAAAAATCTTAATATGCATATTTGCATTTTATGTTTGAAGTCAGTTTTATTAATTTCAGAATCAAGAAAATTAAATTATTTAAAGTATAAAGTTTCTTTTTTTTCTTTAATAAACAAGATCCTGAGCAAGACCAGGTACTGTCTGGGGTACTCTGGACATGTCTTGGACTTCTTGACAAAGGTGGATATATATTGTACTGCCAGTGCTTTTCTTGCCAACTCTGTTCTGATTGGTCCTTTCTGAGATTGATCCTCACTCTGATTAGAATCACCTGGATCTGTTTCTATATAAACTCATTCCTCTGTGTGACTGTGCCTAGCTGAGATCTGGCTCTGGAAGGTTGATGTGACTAATTCTGATGGTCTTGGTTTACGTTTCCCCTCGTGATCTGTGCACACATCAGTCTAAAATCGTCTTACTGAACATCCTGTCTGACGTCTTCAGACGCTCACCATGAAGAACGACACCTGTTCGCAGTGAATCCTCTGTGCTTTACAGAAAATCCAATGAGAGATTCAGCAGTTTTTTCTCATTTCCACGGGGGATATTGGAGCATTTTGGAGCAGTTCCTCTCCCTCTTCTTCCTCCTCTGACATGTTAATTGATGCTTTTCTGTTTTTTTGGCGCCTCTGTTCCCTTCTCTCTCTGGGGAGTTGCTTTCTCTGTGATTTGCCGTGGGAGTTTAACAGCGGCTGTGATCAGACGAGCACAGATAAGACTAGAGCACACACGCGCTTGCAAACACACAACAGTCAGACTCTCAGGGTGTCGACTGATTTGTCGAGGCCTCGGTTCTCTCGTTTTTTTTTCCCAGTTAAAGACTAGTGGAGGTGAAGAGGCTCAGCAGAGAGATAATCTGCAGCAGAGGATAAAGTAGAGACTCGTTTAAAGATCACCCAGGTGCAGAGACGATCATCTCTTCACTACAAACCACCTTTCATCCCTTAAATGTCCCTAATTTATCCAACAACCACGATTTGTTGTTGCTTCAAACAGAAGAGGTTTTTACTTTCATGCATTGATTCATGTCCAAAATCTGAAACAAATTGAAGATCTTCACACTTTATGCCACATAAGATACTGGAAACACTTTTTCTCATATTTTTGTCTGTCTAAACTTTTTTTTAAAAAGATGTATTAGTAGAAGCAGTTGCAGGTATTTAATGGCTTGGAAACATTTTTTTTCATTCAGCTTCTCACTCTGGGTGATGGAGCCCTGCAGAGTTTACCTGGCAATTTGTCAGTTTTTCTTTAAGATTCATTGTTGACCTTGAAAAAAAAAGTTTGACAAATGAACAACTCAACAATTTTGTACAGAAATTATTTTCAACATGTACTGACTCATGGGGTTTTGTGATCAGCAGTGACCAGGCTAAGTAAAAAGTTTGAAAGTTCTTCAGTGACATTCTTACATTTCACTTTGTCATCAGAAGGTGCTATAAGTGTTTAAAGTGGCCATATTTTTGCTTAATAGAGTTTCTATTTTCCAAGTTTCAAGTTTTTCCAAGTGGCTAATGCTACTGCTGGCTAGTGTTAGCGCGACTGTGGGAGTTGTGGCTGGTGGTCATTAGCCAAGCAGCTAATAGTAGTCGTAATGGACTTGATACAGCTTGATGTCAAGGTGTACAGCACCTGGGAGCTTCACTACCAGCCACCTCACCTCAAGCTATGGGTCTCTGACTGTGTACTGTGGCCATCCAACTTCACAAGTATATGTATATATGTAACATCACAACGCAAAGTGCATAATATGAGCCCTTTAAGGTTTTTCCCTGTTAATAACCTACACGTGTGACTTTATAGAGGTTTCTGTGTAGGTTAACAGCAGGTAAGTGGAAATGTGGGTTTCACAGACGATGTTCTGCAGACATACTTGGCTGATTGTTGTTTTGTGTTGGTGCTAAAAGCCTTTTTCTCCACTCTGCTTCATATTTTGTATGAATGAAACAGAAGGAAACTCGTCTTGACGTGAAATCCGGAGCAGGCGGCTGCAGAAAGTGCTGCGAGTAATGAGCGTCTGGTCGAGGTGTCAAATAAGAGGATTACCTCGTTTGTGGGCTTTCAGAAGATAAGTGGATATCTGAGCGCTCATTCAGCCGCCCAGTCTGAACCCTGACCTTTCACAGATGCAGGGGGTGCGGGGCCTTACGGCGGAACCCCACCCTCCACCTCCTCATAGACGAGCCGTCCATCAGGGGAGCTGACATTTCCGCCGTTCATTGTCCGAGAAAAACAAACTTCAGTCTCATTCAAACAGAAAATTTGCTCATGACCTTTCCGCTCTGCGCTAATCAAGACGACTCCAGATTATCTTTCTGTAATCACCTCAGCAGGTCCGGTTGCTTCAATAGAGGCAGAAGTGTGGATCCATCTAATCTGTCAGCATTAAATGAGATCCATCACAGATCTGGATAATGGCCCCTGCAGATTGTGTGCAAAAATCTGCATTAATAATTCAGCTCTGGTTTTTATTATTCATGAGCGGGACAGTGAGAGGAGAGCAGGGCGAGCGAGCTGTGAGGCCTGAGTGGAGATGTGACTGGTGCTGTAGAGGAGAAAAGACCAGGAGCCTTCAACTAAAAGTCCACTTCAGGTCCTGCTGGGTCCAGGTCCACACCGATTTTTCATTG
>OMLM01001542.1:0-11959 GCA_900302695.1 Helostoma temminkii
GCTGTCTCAGTGAGCTGTTTTTATTAATGGGCTTCGGGAATACCCCAGAGAAGCTACAGGAATAAGCATACAGTACAGTATCCCACTCACACAGCAATGTGCCATGTCCACATACAAATGCAGGATATACTCTACATCCTGCAAATAATTGGAATATATTTCAGAAAGTAGGATAATAAAGAGAGTCTGACTTTGTTCAGCCTGAGTTTTCAGTTCCAGAAACTCCAAATCAATTTATCTCCAAGCCAATTACGTAGATAACTGCAAGCCTACCCTGTGAGCTGGCAGGTTTTCTTCGACAAGCTTTATATTTATCTGTCTGCTCCTGCTGAACCTGAAGGATTTCACCTTATTCTTCTTGTTAATACAGCTGATATCAAATTCACTGAAATTAATACTTTGCTGAAGCTTTTTTTAAAAGAAGAAAAAGCTAAAAATCGTGATAACGACAGGTTGTTACTCAAGGTGTATTTGTACGTACATTACTACTTTAATGAACAATCAGTCATCAGTGTAAAAACAGAGACATTGATCTCTGTCCTTACATTTAAATCTTTTTTACTCTACTCTAATCACTGCACTTTAATTGATTATTGACTATGTTAAAGGGCAGAATATGTTCACTGATAAATTAAAATGAGCAAGTTGTGTTTTTCCTAATATTATGTTACACACATGACTTGTGGATCATAGTTTTTATTCGCCAGTAGTTTAATACACCCCTAGGAAGTCAAATATTATGAATCATTGTAAATCATCAGCCAGAAATGAGATGCTGTGGTCGGTAGGAGAGACCAAATATTTACATAAAATGTGGAGAAAAGAAAATGTGAAAAAGAAAAAAACAAACAAAAAAAACAAAACATTGACCAGCAGGTTGGTCCACTAAAATCACAAATCAACATAATTTGCACTTACTAAAGTGCAAGTGTAAATGTTTTTGTTTTTACTTGCCAATATCTGAGAGAATTCTGCTCTTTCCCATTACAGTGGAAATGAATTAAGTTGTTTTAGTGAAGCTCGAAGCGTTGAACAATTTAGCTTTTAGGAAAATATATATTGAAAATTTAGGTTATGTGAGCAGACTGCACACATACACAGAATACTAATGTGTAGCACATACATTTTTACTTTGTGTCATCTTGTAATCATCATCTTCTCACCTTCTTTTTCGCCATTACTCATTGACACATACCACACATTGTTTTTTTTTTTTACAACTATGTACCTCTGTTGCAGATGCCCTCTTTCCTTTTATTGCTGCACTATCACATGGCGTTAGATGTCAGGTGAGCAATATCTCACCTGACATTTGAAGAATATGAGCAGTGGCACGGAAAAGAGAAACATTAAACAAGTGGGTGTGTTGGAGGAAGGAGTTAGGTGGATATGGGGATAAAGATCATGGAGGACAAAGCGAGGGCGAAGGATTGATGAAGTGTCAGGTGCTGGCAGGTAAATGTTTACAGCAGCTGGAGAAGGAAGCTCACATTTCATTTATTTTGCTCACATTAAACTCACCAGAAGTCCTTTTTTCTCTACAAAGTCTGTCGTCTGCCACTATTTACATCTCCCTGGCAGCTGGAAACATTTAGCTAGCGTGAGCATGTGTGTGTGTCTGTAAAATGTTCTGTAATAAAGCAACATTACGTCATGCCTCAAGAGACGCTCGCAGAAGATAAACACTGGTCTCGCTGGTATCTCTTCTCATCTTACCTCATTTCATAGAATACACACCCGCACACACTCACTTGGGAAGTGTGCATTCATATACACACTCCATTGATGATTACATGCATTTTTATGAGTTTGCTAATGCACACTTGTGGCTACAAAAAGCACACAGTCCTGCAGAGACGCTTTTTGCATTTACTTATGTATTTATTGCTGTTAACCCAATAGGACAACAAATGCAACACTGAGCATTTCACAACAACAAACACATACTAAACACTCAAAAACACATACACTCACATAGGTCATAGGTTCTGTTTGGCCCCAGAGGTGAAACCTTCTTGCTCTGCCAACATAGCATTCAGAAATGTAACTTAAGCCTGCTCTCTCTACTCTCTGAATGACCAGAATAATAAACCAGATCATGCTGTCAGTAAACTGCTGCCCAGGAAAGATGGGACGGCTTCATGGAAAACAATATTGTGATTCCCACAAAAATGAAAAAAAAATTGGCCTGCACTGGTTTGAACCCAAAAATCTGTTCTGTTTTAGGGAGTAAAAATATACATAGGAGGAAAACTGAGAGAGAAAAATGTGTGCATGTTGTGGATGGCGGTTAGGTTGTTTAAATGGGAGGATATAGCATAGCCCCAGAATCCCTGAGGACCCAAAAGAGCAATGTGTTTGTGAAACAACAGAAACTGCGGAAGAGGGAGGGTGAATGGAAAGAAAAGGAGACTGAGGTCAACAAGGTCCTCACTGTGTTATAGGGCATAAGAAGAGGAAAACGAGGGAAAAAAGTAGTCCAATGAAAGCTGGAGACCGCAATTAAAGCCAAAAAGGTCAATAGGCAACATTTTGTCCTATTGCTATGAGTTGTTATTTGAAATTGTGACTGAGTGTATATAAGTGTATGTTTCCCATTTGTGTATCATTAGACTGTCATAGATGAGCCATGAAATGACAACTTACCAGATGGCTGCAAATGTGTCCAGATGGACATGTGTGTGGGTGTCATCACACATCAAGTACAGCTTCAATTTCAAATCTTAAATCACTGTAAAGCCAGAGGTTATATGCTGTCCTTGATTTAATCTGCAAAAATCAGCTAGTGAAAATGAGAACTGACTAAACTGAACTGGCATCTCCAAAGTGTAAACATGTCACATCATTTCTGACATGAATGCCGCACACAAAGCAATGAAACACACAAGATCTGCTCTTTTTACAAATGTTCTATAGTTTCATTCTTCTTCTTCATCCATTCTTTTTCTACTATAGGTGGTCCACCTATAAGTAGCAGTTTGGTTTTTAGTCAGACTGAAATGTGACATGCACTGTTAACAAAACAGTAAGTAACATGTCACAATCAGATGTTTGTAAACAGATATACATATATAGATATTTCTATTTGTATAAATTTGTATATATGCACTTTGGCGACCCATTTGCTCAGCAGTCAATGGTCTATAGTACAGATATGCTAGCAGTGATGTTGGGCTGCACATGGTCATAATGATGCTGAAGCTGACATAGGCATGGTAACATGGTCACAGTGACAATGCACATTATTAGATTTGCAAGTATACGCTCATATTCCAAAATACTGGACAGATATCGACCTGATGGTGTTCTAGAGGACAAATTAAAGTAAAGCTATTACAGTTTATCCTGGGGGCATGTGAGTGTACCAGATTTCTGGACCACAGTTTTGGATTTGCAATGGGACAAGTAACACTGGCACATCTGGGGTCACACTGCTAATTTACTGTAAAATATGAAAGACTGACAAATTGATAATTATGTACGTAAACAAATCTATATGTAGAGTAACAAGTGATTCAGCCCTGATTCTCATTTTGGGAATATAACGGGTTCATACATCTCTGTGATGTGAATACACCTCTTAATCGTTAGCAGCCTGGGCTGTCTTGAGCACCAGTTCCCCTACAATGAGCCTCTTGGGTTCGCACAAGGAAGGATCTCAGAGTTGATCAATACACACTAGGCACTCACACACAGACACACAAAAACACACACAACACAGAATGCGTTCCCAACACAATATAAGGATTCTTTGTATGTGTCATTCATAATCGAGGCGATGCTTGATTATAGACTACTGTGTCTTTTCTTTTATACTCACAAGACAAAAGGTACAGTGGGAACAATGCAGGCATCAGCACTAAGTGCTGCTGCACATTAATGTGTTCCTGTCTATATTTAGGGGATGAACAATTAAAACAACAGCCTTTATGCTCTGTGTGTTAGTCACCAAGACCAACTGTTTACACTTCTGCAGAATAAGTGTTTGTGGGTGGTTTAGGATAAGTGATTTTGATCCTAATGAGAGGTATTCACTGAATGTCTTACTGGTAAAAAGCAAGAAGCATATAAGTCGTTAAAATAATCATTTCAAAAGGATTTCGTCCACATTGCTCACAGCAGTCTGTTCTTTCTCTCTCGTGTTACAGAACTCCATCCGGCACAACCTGTCCCTCCATAGCCGTTTCATCCGTGTCCAGAACGAAGGAACAGGAAAGAGTTCCTGGTGGATGATCAACCCTGAGGGAGGAAAGGGTGGTAAGGCTCCTCGGCGCCGTGCAGTTTCCATGGATAACAGCAACAAGTATACCAAGTCTGCCCGTGGCCGCGCTGCCAAGAAGAAGGCTGCTCTGCAGGCGGCAGCCGCTGCAGCTGGTGAGGGTGGCGGAGACAGTCCTTCAGGTCTCTCCAAGTGGCCTGGAAGCCCAACGTCACGCAGCAGCGAGGACCTGGATGCCTGGACAGACTTCCGCTCCCGTACTAACTCCAATGCTAGTACTGTAAGCGGACGTCTCTCACCCATTCTGGCAAACCCTGAGCTTGACGAGGTGCCCGATGATGAGCCCCCTCTTTCCCCTATGTTTTACTCTAGTCCTGGCAGAGCACTATCTCCAGGGAACCCTACAGCTAATGGGAAGGCTGTGCCAACTGAGCTACCCCGCCTAGCCGACCTGGCAGGTACAATGAATCTAAATGACGGACTCGCAGATGAGCTGATGGATGAGTTGCTAGATAATATCAACTTGGTGCCAACCACTTCCAGTCAGACTGCTCCAAATGGTTCCTCAGGGTTCAATTTTGGGTCCAAACCCAATGGGTTAGGCTCACCTTCCTCCACTTCCTCTCCTTCCTCCAACTCTTCTTCTAACAATGGAGGTAATGGCTACACAAACTCAATTTTTGGCCCTCACCCAACGGGCTCCTCTCTGCGTCCGTCCCCCATGCAGACCATCCAGGAGAACAAGCAGACTTCTTTCTCCAGCATCAGCATGTCTCGCTTTGGCAGCCAGACACTACAAGACCTGCTCAACTCAGACAGCCATAGCCACAGCCACAGAGATGTCATGATGACCCAGTCTGACCCATTGATGTCACAGGCCAGTGCAGCCGCCGTCATTTCCCAGAACTCACGGCGTGGCATCATGCTCCGTAATGATCCTGTAATGACCTTTGGGACAACTGGAGGACTTCAAGGTAACCAAGGGCAGATGCTGCAAAGTAATAACCACAACCAGAGCTCGTTTAGGTCTATAAACGGAGGCCTAAACCTAGCCAATGATGCTAACACTGTGGCTAATGCCAAGCAGCAGCTCCTGCTCTCACCCTTGGGAGGAAATGGGTCTTCCTCCATGCAGATAGACACCTCGATCTTCCTAAACGGAACTGTTAGCAGCAGCGGAGGGGTATGTCAGGACCGTTTCCCTTCAGATCTGGATTTGGACATGTTCAATGGTAGCCTTGAGTGTGACATGGACTCCATCATCAGGAATGAACTAATGGATGCAGATGGCCTTGACTTTAATTTTGACTCTCTGGCCAATATGAACGGAGTTGGCAACTTCACAAGCACCAAGCAGACCTCTCAGAGCTGGGTACCTGGCTGAGAGGGTCAGGCCAGTAAGGAGCAGATCAGGTATGTTTGTTTGAGTATTTTCAAGAGGTATTTTATTTTAATGGTATTAGAGATGAGCCAATGCAGCCCCAGCGCTAATTCTAAGTACTGACATAGTAAGCGTGTCAGTACTTGTTTCCTGGGTCTCAATTATCAATCTTTGTTAAACATGTACAGTAATTAAATGTATTATGTCCATGTAAAGTTTCAAAATAGTGTTCCCAACAAAAAATGCATACAAGATGTTTATCAAAACCAATTACTGATCCCCTATATAGGGTCAGTGTCAGCTCAGATACTGCTCTAGTGTGGGTGACCACTGCCTCCCATGTTTAAATGTTTTTCTTTTAAGCAAGCATGAACGCTTAGACATAATCATGTGATGTCCTCTCTCTGTCCAGGTCTGAACTGTGTAGTACAAGAGAAGACCAGGCACTCAACATCCTTTTTGCCAAACCTGCCATCAGCACAACGTACATACAAACCCTGTGTTTACAGAAGAAGACTTCCTCACAAGAGCTTTACCTTTGCTCCCACACTGGTGAACCATGAACGACAGACTCTAGCGATGCTGCACTTCAGCCTTTGAACCCTCCTGGGAAACAACAACAACATAAAGAAAGCTATCTCAAACAATCACAGCAAACTCTCAAATCTTAGAATTATGCAATTTCCCTTTGACATCCAGTTTGTTGATATCAAAGAGATACTGCTTATCAGAAGGTGTTTCAAGAGGAATACAAGGACTAAATATAAGCTAGAAGATAATATAAGATAGAAGGACAGTTGTTCCCTTTGAATACAAAAAAAGACAAAAGTGTAAAGTGAAAAAAATCGAGAAGTCATGTGGTGTAAATCTAATCCAGTGGTTTCCTGGGATGTGTTATGTTGAGAAAAAAATTCCCTCACTTCTCACTTAGTGATTTTAAATGTTACGTGAATGTTTTTTTTATCATATTTGTTTCTGTATCATACATGTCTGTACAAAAATAATTGGTGTATTGATCAAATGAAAAGATGGGAATTGAGTTTCTTACTCACTGGACGGCCATGCATACAGTACATGCAAACACACATATAGACACTTTGCCCCAGTATGCAATACTTAAAACCCTTAGAACATCTCTCAATGTAATGCCATGCACTTCTAGGTCTGTATGTTTTTTTTTTTTTATAAATTGCTTGAGTTTGAATTACAATTAGCTGGATACTATAAAATATGTTTTGACATTTGTAAAATATAAAAGGTAAAAGAGTAGATGAAGAAAATCTCTATCATGGCTGTTTGTACAGTGCAGGGCAGGTAAAAGTTCAAGAAGGAGGGGGTTACAGCTTGTCTGTCTTTTAGTTTTCTTAGCTTTTGGTGAGTTCTGTTGAGGTTGTTTATTACAGCATACTATGTAGCCAAAATTAATACCTGTGTCCTAGGGTTGTGAACATTTCCACACCATAAACAGGTGCTATGTAAACAGTGTTGAATCCTGTCCTGAGAGCAAGCCGTGCATTTTGATTGTTCATTGTTATTCTGTATTCACCCACGACCTGCAGAAGCCCAAAGCTGCAGCCACTTGTAGCACGGTGAGGCTGAACCTGTAGACGGCAGGAGGGGAGCAGGGTTTAAGGCTCATTCCTCTAGAAGCCATTTGTTTCTCGAGTAAAACAATAAGCTATCTTTGTATATTGCCAAATTACTTGAAACAAACAGTAGGATATGCTGGCAGCCAAATCACAGCACGTACATGCACACGCACACACACACATATATTACACAGATGTACGTAGATAGAAAAACAATACCAGGGATCTGTGTTAAGCTCTGCTGTTTTCTTGTCAGGAGCTTGTGGGGCTTGTTATGCATATAAAGAATCACTCAGGGGGGAAAGGGAGGCTTCCCATTTAAGTAACATCAAGTCATATTGTAATGGTGTTTTAACGTTTCTTGATAAAAACAGTAATGCTTTGTGTTTGTGAACTTGTAATCTGTGAATTTTGGCCGTCACAATGAAGAGGAAGAAGGAACATAAATGTCAGGATTAAGACTTTGTGCATTCTGTTATTTTTGGTTTTGCTGTCATAGCTTTTTCTCCTCTTGTTGGATTTGTGACACACATACACACATCCCCACATGGACACGCCTGGTGCTCCTGCAAGTGACTTCCTGAATCTCCTGAGTACATGTCAGTGTGTGTGTGATTATTTCTGTTGAATTTATCTAACGAGGAAGTGTAATCCCTCACTATCTCTCATCGTGCATACAGCACAGCCAGTTGTATGCATGTATGTATGCATGTTATGCATTATGAATTGTGTGAAATGCATATATACTCGCTGTATGTCCTTATATACTCATGTAGTACTTGACCCCTGGATTTTGTGTACCTCTGAAGGTAAAGTTGAAGAAATAATGAACAAAGTACTGCGGCAGGTAAGTGGGAACACTGTTACCAGCGATCTAATGGTTGAACCAGACTTTGAAAATGGTGGAAAGCACCATTGTTGTAGCATCTGAAGACCCTGGTACCATTTCTATATCTGGGTTAGCAACATGAAGTGTTTGCCCCACTGTGTATAATAGTGTACAGATGTGTGTTTATCACTTTGAAGCCAAGGCAGAGGAGTGTGTGTGCATGGGTGGCTAGAATGATCTACTGTGCTGAGGTTTAGTGCATGTAGCTATACCCCCGCCTTGGACACATCCAATGGTGCCGTCCCTCTACAGAAATTGTAATACAGACAACCCTGTGTCTTTAGCACTCAAACACACATTATGTTTCTATTTTTGAAATCAGGGCTTACAGAGCAGCATTTGCACCATCCTCCCACATAATGGATTTACCATTAAAAGTGTGCATACATCGTCACAGGCACAGAGGAAGCTTCCTTAATGGATGTTCTTCAGCTTCACACTTGTTTTATTGCACATGGAGTACAGTAGGTTCACATCACGGTGCTCGCACTGAGCGGTTTGGTTACAACTTTGACGTGGTTGAACCATCACATAACAATGGGTGAGAATTTTCTACATCTTGTCAAGTTTAAAATTTCATCTACACTGATTGTACTAAATATTACTTTCCTATTCCTGTGAAGAAGACTGACAAGGTGAATTCAGGGAACACATGTAATCCTTTGTATTTAAAGAAGGGTTATTGATCCCTGATTATCTGCAATGGGGATCTCAATTGCAGGAAAGCATTGCTAACATTTTGTACAATCATTGTAAGGTTTGTTGTATTTTGGGGAGATGGTTTACATTTAGTCACAGTGGAGACTCTTCACGCAACAAGTCAGTACACCTGCTTCATTCAGGCACAGATTATTTCTTCTTATGCCCAACATACATATACATACACCTGCAGAGCAACACGTGCAATTTTAAAGCTAAGAAAAGCAAAAAATAGAAGAGACATACCACTAGAAACCTTTATCGCCTCTCAAGCGTCTTCTTTTCTTTATCTTCTCTTGGACTTTTCCATGCTTGTTAAGAGGCCCAGGCCAGTTCCCATCTATGAACTCTGCCCTTTATTAATCTTGCTTCTTCTCAACTTGATGTTAGTGGGTATTTTTCCTGTGTATTCCATTTTGAATTGTAATCTAGTTTGTATAAGAAATGGTGCGCATGTAAATAAAGCTTGGTAAGGCTTTACATATTTTCAGAGTGTTTGTCTTAATTTATTTTACTATTTTATTATTATCAGATTTATTCCTGAAAATATTAGTGCATACACATCAGAGTTGTTATGAAAGCACAAGAGTGTTTATGACAGTTAATCTTACTGTGACAACAAGAAGACTTGTCCAGCAAGCAAAATGTCACAACTATCACTTGCCTTACACATGCTGCTAATTCAGATGTTAAATTGCAAACAGTTTTCCAGATTGGTGTGTGTTTCTGAATGCTTCAGCATGAACAGATTTAACCTCACACACACAGAAAATAAATCTCTTTTTCACATCATGCAAGAGAGATCTAAACAGCAAAGCAACTCTCTGTTCTTTTCGAGTTCCTGGGAGTGCTCTTGCACAATGTTTATTTTGTGTACAGCTGCATTAAATGAGAGCAGACATACAGCAGCCCTCTGATACCTGACACTGGGCTGGGTAATTTTCCTCAGTTATTGCGAAACATGAAGGGAAAGGGGAGAGGGGGAACTGTCAGAAATGGGGTGTTGTCAAGTTTCTCTACAAAGTTTTTACTTGCATGTCTGAAATCTCCCCCAGGCCTCGGTGCCAAATATTAATACTGACCCTGACTAGGCTGCTGACAGTCTTCTCTTTATTCTCCCTTCTTGCATTTCTCCTGTTCAGGAGAACCACTACCAGCACTTTCTCCCACTGTTAGAGGCGAAGCCTGTTGTCATAAGAAAGATTATTCCACATTAGCCATTTAAATGTGTATGTTTCTGTGTGGTGTGTTAGTTTCCCATAAAACTAAAAGATTTTTTGAGCATGTTTAAACTAAAGTTTACACTCAACCCTTTTTAAAATCTTAATATTGGTTTTATTTTCTACTTTTACAGTTAAGTGATGATCAGTTAAAGAATTAAAACATTAATCCCAATTAAGATCCAATTATCAGATAGTATTTTGTAGGTAAGATAGCTATCAAATGTCAAAAACTTCATTTGTGTGAAATGTAATGAAAGTTTCCCTTATGAATGTCACAAAAATCTCAATTTCCTATTGAGTTCATTAAGTAAATAAGATGATTTTCAAATCACAGGAAATTCCCTATATACCATAATCCCCCACATTAAGATAGCAGAATTCTTTCATTTCAACAGTGCATCATGAGCAAAAAGTTGATCAGAGCCTCATTACTATGATCAGTAGTAGTAAAGGAAGGTAGCTATAAGTTCAGACACATGAGACTTTTTTTTAGTTACAGTATCGTTTTTAAATGTCTTTTAGTGTGCTTTTTAGTAAATTGTACAAATATATAAGACAAAAAGATTCTAATTATGTTTTTGATTATGAAGATGTTTACAGCACTCCAGTAATGCCTCATTTTACACCAGTAAGCCAGTAATTATTTTCTGACCAAACTTTGTCATATAGAAAATGGCACATCCATAACTGTTTGTCGTTGTTGCCAAACCCAGGTCATGCATCAGGTATTTTAGGTCTACAATGTGAGATTGCCACATATACAAAAGAAGAAACAGAAAGTCATCTCTGTTTGCTTAATATTTCCATCACTCTTTCATGAAGAGGACACAAAAAGAATAGAAAACGAACAGGGAAAAAGTTGTCTTTGCTCCTTTAAAGAGCCACTGCCAAGCTTAATGAGTGAGTGAGCAGGCTCACCACAGCTACACATGGCAAACCTACTTTTCAAAAGCAGAGTCCAGTCAACTGGTCACCTGACCGACTAAATGTCTAGCCTGGCTGCAGTCACACCAGCCTGTGCAAGGTCAACAAGGTTAATGGCTAGCTGGACGCTCTTCTGAAGTCATCTGGTTTTCCTCTTTCATTTTTCTGTCAATTTATTTTAGTCTAGCATCATCTATATTCCAGATTCTGTCATTTTAAACCAAATTGAGTGCATCATCCTTATCCATGATGATGGCATTATTTTTAGCTTTAAACCAATGAGTTTGTATTTTACATTGTTTGAAATTAGTGCATTCCAAAGCTGTATGCTCGTGTCTTTATGTGCAATAGTTTTTTTCTTCTGGTTGTCACGCTCACTGATTTCATGTCATTACTAACTGACTGTAATGTCTGTTTGCTTGCTGTCTTCATATCCACCCACATTTTTGGGGTTTTTCATACGCCTATGCTTTGTTCCATGTCAGTGGGCTCCAGTTTTGTAAATGTCATCACTGTTTTAAAACAAGAAGCAATTAACCTGTGTGCTCAGAGCTTACTGTACACAGCCCCCAGACCAGATATTAACACGGGGATGATATTACTGAGCAATGTTCTTCATGTGAACAAATATGAACCCGTGACAGCAGTATGTTGTGTGTGCATTAGGTTACAGGTGTATTTACATTAGCATCCTTCATTTGCTGAGTAGATTGGGACGATAAGATGTGTAATTCTACCTGTGAAGGAGTGGTGTGTATGCACGGTGCCTTTGAGTCTTTCCACGTGTGTGTTTTTTATGTGTATTTAAATTCATATGGCTTGTACTTTCTCAGCACTTCATGTACAGTACACAACATACCCTACTAACATGGAGCACAGAGCCTAGAAAGGAATTCAATGTATACCAGTATACTCAGAGACAACCCAAATGTTTTTGTGTGTAGTTTTGCCTAATGGTCAGACTGAACTGCTATTAAATTAATTTAGTGTTGACACAGAAGATGTGGAAGAAGAAGTTTGTGTTAATTAATTTTC
>OMLM01001542.1:12216-43823 GCA_900302695.1 Helostoma temminkii
GTTGTCTATATAAGGTCAGGACTGTGGCAACTACAAAACAGAACAGTATACTCAGCTTGCATTATACAAGACCTCCCATCCAATCTCTTTGCAAAGTTTGTTGCTTCAAGCATTAAAATGTTTATATAATAGAAATAAAGAAGAAATAAAGAATTTCCCCATCGTGGGATAAATAAAGTCTTATCTTATCTTATCTTATTTTATCTTTAAAAAATTCATCAGATTACGTTTCTTTCAAAAACGTAATCACATTTGTAGTTAATTACATGGGAGCAAGATAACAACCAACACATAGAAAGAAATTGAATTAATAAATAAAAAAAGCATTGAAAGTTGAACTAGTATTGTAATAAGTCCCTTGGAAATCATCTCTCAAACCTCCTGACCTATGACTAAATTCTGCTGTCTAATCCCAGTCAGCTGATCGACAGCTGCTTGCCACACCTTTGGGTTTGGCCATTCATAACAGGTATGACCAATTTGACTGGCTGATGTGGCCAGACAGTACATTCAACAAACACTGTTTGGACTATACAAAAGGCTTAAGCATTAATGACATTGCCATTTAAACAAACATAAAGAAAAGACAACTGCACGGGCCTGACTGGAGGGTGAGGAGTCACTGCGGCTTCTAGCTTTCATTAATATTAGTCATAATGGCAGGTCTGTTCATCTATCTCTATTTGTCTATCCACCTTTCTATCTATCTATCCATCTATATATAACCATGCTTGTTAATAAAATATCTACACAAACACATTCAAATGAGAGACACAATGCCATGCACACACACAAGCTGACTGGCTAATGAGATATGAGTCATCAGTACGTAGTGTGTGTGGGGGTTCAAGGTGTAAACAGGATGGAAATGTGATGGATCAACCGAGTTATAGCCATTAGTGGGCTTCTCTTCCTCCAGTACAGACACTCTCCCCGTGATGGACGTGGTGGAGCTTGTCTTAATCATGACAGCTCGGCTGATCTCTACACCCTATCTGAACTCTGCTTCACACGAACATGCACAAACACACACGCTAATTGCTGCTGGTCGCACAAGGACGGATTCATGACACGAGGAGACCTGAGAACTAAGCAGTCGTAAGTGATACTGTGTGTGTGTGTGTGTGTGTATGTATTTGTGTGTGACCGATTGTGCATACACGGACTAAGTGCTGCAGTGGATGATGTCATCTCTATAATGGCACACTGGCACAGAGCGGTTGAGCATTGTCCTGCAGCACCTCCATTCACAGGCTGTGATCAGCGTCATCAAGGCAGATTATAGCTCATGCTCACAGCCTGTGGAGGGAATGACAGATTGCTTCACACTGCACAGTCCTTTTATAATTGACGATTCACACACACACACACACACACCCCAAACACTGAGCATGTACCAACAAATTAAAAAAAATATATATCAACATCATCAGCATGAATTTAAACACATTACTTGCTATGATGTGAGGAGGATTAAGGAGGAATTTATACCGACATAACTACATAACCTCTATATTCCTTGTCTTTTTTTGATATTTATAGCATGTGTATCCATATAGGCACATCACAAGTAGATGTGTAAGGAGATGTGATGAACAATATCAGTGTGAAAAGTGATAGGCAGAGATGAGGTGCAATGAAATGAAAGAGACAGGAGAGGAGGTGTGAAGAAATGGTTGGGTTAGTCAAAAGTGAGAATGTCAGAGCTGGAGTGTTGAAAATGATTCATCTCAAGGATAAAATCATGTTACAGTCAAACATGTACAGTAGTATTAAAAGAAGAGCAGAGCATCGTCTCCTGTGTTTGCTCTGTGTTTTAAGGCACTAAAAAATACCAATAAATACCAACATAACACAGCCGCATCACCTTGGTCTGTGTCATGATTTGCCTTCATCTGTTCACATATTTTTATGGTTCTCTTGTTTTTATATTTGTATATTTGACTTGAGGAAAATTTGCCAGCCATCTAGTTGTGTGTACTCATGGTTTTAGTAAATTATGTGTTCTTTTGTACTGGTTTTAAATAACTGTATACAGTACAAACTAAAAATATTTTTTTCTTTTCTCAAGAACTAACACTTTGTCATCTCACTTCCCTAATTGTATGTTGTTATTATTACCATTTTGGCATTTTCTATTCTGTATTTACTATATTCTAGATTTATTCTGCTCTGGTGTTTAACTTTAGATGTCGATTTAACTATGTTCCTGTAACAAGTGAATTTCCCCTTCGGGAATCAATAAAGTACTATCTAATCTAATCTAAACTTACAAAACACTGACAACAGAGATTCAGTAGAAAAACTCTAATTCATTGTTATAATAATTGCAGATCTGAGATGAACAAGACAGAGGATGTGACACATGTAGATACCTCATGGGAACTGTCAAAGCTTTGCAAATGTAAATCTACCTAAAGTTTCTTCCTTTTTTTTTCTTTGGTCCGTTTTTCAGCATATGAATCGAGTGTCTACAGTGTAGTTGTTATACAGATTGTAAACTCCTCTAAGGCAATTTGTGACGGACTGGATTTGATGATTGTTTGGCTGAATGAATTGTACTTAATCTGCATTAATCTGTATTTATGTAATGTGCTTTAAGGTCTTTCTTGAGCTCAATGAGACTTCCTGATTTAACAAAGCTTAACTAACTAGCTTAACTAAACTTGGCTAGGACCATGAGGTGCAGCTGAAAGTCCTAGAAAGCAATGAGCTTTCAATGAATTTAATTGGTCACACTAGTGGCCCAGAGACAGGGAAGTGCAGAGGAGCTGATCTTGGAAGCCTTTGCCCTTTTGCCAAATTAATCAAATATTAATTTGCCCTGTTTTTCCATTACTGATGCCTCAGCTTCTTGATACATAAACACATGTATAAACTCATTACTGTATGGTACAATGAAGTAACCAGTAACATTTTTCAGCACACTTTATATGTTTTGTAATGATGTCACATAACACATACATTAAAGTTATATATACTTTTAGGAAAGAAAATCAAAAGAAAAAAGTCTTGTGCATCCAAAGGCACCAGTTGAATATGTAAGCAAAGCTCTGTTTTTGTTGTAATCATTTCTATCAAGGTACAAATAAAAGAGCTGTAGGTTATATGAGTAGTCTAATAGTCAGTAGTGTCAAATTTCAGTGTGAAAGTGAAGCAGTTTGTTTCTAGTGTTCACACAATAATGAGGTATTTGTTTTTTATTAATAACCGTAAAAATAGTTAAAATTATCTCCATACTGATAGCTGGCTCTTTGAATTTAATTTAAATTTCAGCCCATTCCCAGAGAAAATACGTGCATTTCCCTGCCTAGACGTTTATAGTACTGACCATTGACTGATTACCAGCTTCAACTCATTTTGTGGGAACATCATGAACTCTGTGGCTCCTGTAAAGATCAGAAAACAAAAAATCAGGAATCAACCCTAGTTAAATAATGACACGATAACCTTAAAGTCTTTAAGCAGGAAGGCTAAACGATGATGGAAAAAATGCTGATGATACTCAACTATCTCTCCCTCTAAATCTTGACAATTCTTTTTCTGGTAATTTTATTACTGCATGTTTCAATGACAATGTAAACTGCTGGACGGCAAATAATTACCTCCAGTTGATACACTAAGCATCACTAAACAGATAGCAAGTCTCTTGGGTCTTATGTCATCAAATATTCATGATTATGCCAGGAATCTTGGGGTTATTTTTGGGTCAAAATTAGGGTTTGATGAGCAGATTAGTAAGTAGTAAGTATTAGTCAGTAGGCAAATCATGTTTCTTCAACTCAGAAAATGGATAAAGCTTTTCTCCCACCGTTTTCCCAGTTGCCCTGTGTCACTTGGATGGTAAAAAAAGACCACAGGTAACAAACCAAGAGAGACCTGGTGTTATACTGTAGCACTACTGTCACTTTTTAACATGTATTTCCCTTAAATTTCCACATTCATGCTGCAACAAAATCACGATGAGTGAGAATATCAGAGTTACTGTATTTTCTCTTTGCTGGTAAAAATCTTGTTTAAAATATGTTTTTCGCAAATGAGTTCTACTTTTATAAATTACTTTAACAAAAGAAGCAATGTTTTAATTGTATATATGTTTCTATGTCTCAATATAGGAAAAATCTTCATGCCCATGTAAATGCATGATGTCTCTATTGCAGTGCAACATACATATTTCATGTTTCAGCATGTTTGTTCAACCACTGCCTTATCTCACTGTACTTTTCATTTCTCTCCCGCATGACAAGACAGATTTGGTGAAGGTGAAGACGATGAAACATAGTAGAGCTGCTGTCCACTCGCATACATGCAGACGTTTTGAGGAAAAACATGAGGATAAGTGAAGATGACATCAACATCTCAAATTTTGAGAAGGGAAACAGCAGTGGAGGCTGGCTGATGGATGTTCTTTTTCATTCAATTTTGTTACCCACTTTGGTGACTCATCACTATGGATTCAAATATAGTTTGTTTCTTTTTGTCTCAATCAACGGAGATTTGACCACTAACAAGATAGAACTAGATAACCTCATGCATAAGTAGTTAAAAGAGGGGAAATCGTTGTGTTGATTGATGCTTTTCATTTGTCTCATTGACTTGTTTTGGACTTGAAAGAGGTTTAAAGAAGTGATGTAATCAGACCATATGATAAATCAGTAATGTGTTTGATTGTATCTACTGATTTATTTAGTAAAACAAGTTAATGCAAAATGAATTTAAAAAATCAATATTTCTTCCTCAGCTGGAGTTCCTGCTCCGTTCCTGCTCCCGTCCTGCTCTCTATTACTCAGCTTCCCCTGAAACATTCCCAACTTTTTCTTTCATTTCTCTGCTGTCATCCCAGCCCCACAACATAAAAACAGAGAGTTTGATGCTGGGCTGGTTGCAGGGAGGTAGATAAGATAGAATAACCATATAAAAGCTGCATGTCCAACCCTCATCTCCTCCTACATATCAGTCCAGTGGATACCCCGAGAGACACAAACTAACCTTTGTTATTTGCTCATGTAAGGTGGTATCATGCTTAGCTTGCTCTCAGTCCTGGTGCTGTAAAAGCCCACTAACTCCCATCATGTTCCCATCCCCCACCACCCTCTGGGATGAGAGCATAACCTCCCACTGTAGCATGTGGCTGCATGTGACTGCATTACGTGAGTGCACTGGGTCATAGGGCGCAATATACAATACAAGACTCCATCATGATGCCTTTTTATGGTGAAAGATTCTTCATGAAAAGTCAAGTAATGAAGCGACTGAATTAAATTATCTGGAGATGAAAACACATTAAGACACAGTAAGAACTGTGTGTTGTAGTGCGCGTGTGTGTGTGTGTGTGTGTGTGTGTGTGTGTGTGTACATATATCTTGCATCATCCACCACAGATATACATGGAAATTTGTTTCTTGCAGAGTGTGTTCTCCTTTAGATTAATAACTAACCCATGCCGAGCTGCAACAATTTAACACATAACATCTTCTCTTTGGTTAGCATCAAGTGACTATAACACCAAATTTGTGTCCTCCTTATAAAACTCTTTATAAGCTTCATTTCTGCCACTTTGACACAAGAAAATATATCTTATTATTAGATAAAGCTAGAATTGTGTTAGTAAGTTGTAAAGTACTTCTGGGCATGAAAGAGTAATGAAGAGTATGAAGAGAAAGAGTGTTGTGGTATGTTGATGTAATAGCAATATTGCCCTTTAAGCCCCTGCTACGCATGTTAAACAGTTAGGAGATTAAAAACATCTTTTATATGTTTTATTTGTGGAAAAGCAACATTTTTTCAACTTCAAAGTCTCTTTAACTGTGGGCAGGTCATTAACTCTGCATTGTTCAGTTATGTCCAAATTTGGTTGTGAGTTTGCAACACTGAAATATAATAGCAACTGTGTCCTGCATTATTATCTTTTAACTCTAAAACTGTAGAACTACCACTTTCATGAGTCAGTACATCCTGCTCTGCCTAATCATTTGGGTCGTCGTCATTATGACCTCAATATAAATGGGAATGATCCAAAACGTACTAATCAAGCAGAAATCATTGAAGGACAAGCCTCACTAAAAACACTGCACTAGCTTTAATTATTTTGGACTAACAAACTAACTCACATAAAGAAAATCTAGGAACTGGTTGTCAGGAGCCTTGCTTTGTCTCTGAGTCTCACAGCAAAATACAATGAATTTGCCCTATATAGTATGCTGTGTGCACTGTAATTGACAGGAACTGTCCTCCAGCAGCCGCTTCTGTCCTAGGCCCCCCAAACAGGTTCATCTTGCCTTACATACACATGGAGACAGAAACCATTCACATTCACACCTACAGGCAGTTTAGAGAAACCAAATAACGAACAGTATGTCTTTGGACTGTGGGAAGAAAGAACACACACGTCCACTATGACAATTATTTTAATTAGCTATGGCTGTGTGTTAGTGTATTCTTTAAATGCTCGGTTGTTATATTTGATTTAATTTTTAAACTGATGTACTTGTGTGCTATTATAATGATTCATTGATGAGTGTATTGTTGCAAAGTCAGTATAGATCCTCACCCACCCCCATCCCACACACACTTGCACCCACAATGTCAAGGTCACTCTGTTCCACACATCCATATATCTTTTCTACACTGGCCTAAATGGAGGCTAGGATGCACACAGACACAAAAAGAAAGTCCAAATGACAGTATTGCTTTGGGCATCTGTGTGTGCGTGTACACACATGTATAAGTGTGCATTCATTTGTGCTGCATGCGTGTGTTGGAATGAATTATTGCCTGCACTCACCATTAAAACCACCAGGGAAAGCACATACATAGGTTCATTACTCCCTTTCTCCATCTTACCCCCTCTCACTCTGCTTGTCCCCTGTTTTCTCCACACAGTGAGTAATGGCAGTGTGTTGGCTGGCCAGACAAAGAGAAGCTAATCTACCATAAAGAATGAGCGAAAAGGGATGGGAAATCTCCATCCAACATGACACACATTTAACGTTGTAGAGTCTTTATTATGTTTTCAAAAAGTCTTCATAAATGTCCAAACTATACAAGCAGCAATAATCTGCATTGATCTGACATAAGTAGAAAAAAACACTATAGATAATATACTGCATGTGACCAACACACACTTCACAGACCAGACGCGGTTATAATCAGTCTGGTCAAATAAAAAATGTTTTAAAAAATGACCCCTAGTTGCTTAAATATTCATCTTTTGCCCCTACGTCTCTTTGTCCCCAACATACGTGTGACAGCAGGCACATGTGTTTGAGTGTGCACATTTATGCTTGTGTGACAGAGAGTAATTTCACCACCCTTCACTTGAAGGCCTCATTCTCATCTGTGCTACATATGTGTTTATGAGTGTGTGTTCTGGTTTTGACGTGTACAGCAGTGTGTTTATATGCATGGTGTGTATGAGCAGATGTATAGTAAAACTTGTGGCTTTGGTCATTGAGTTTGTTTATCAAGACAGCAGCTCCCCTTGCACGAGAGCAAAATATGAAAAATATACACACACACAGTGACCACCTCCATGCTTTGTTGTCTATGTGTGTGACTGAATATTTTTATTTATGAATAAATGCTGCTGTTGTGTTTGATTAAAGGGTCTTAACACATACAATATATAGCAGGCCATTGTAGTGCATGGAGGTTCAGTCTTGTTTTCTTTCTATTTTAGAATTTGTTGAGTGTTTACTTAATGTTTTTTGCCATAAAAATGTGGTTTGAGTCTGACACATGTGGTTTGCATGGGATTGCACAATGTCAGCCACAAGAAACTGTGTCCTGTATTTTTTCCTGTTATGTGTTCCTTTTGGGTTGGCCTTTCTGTGTGCATCTGCAAGTACAGCAGGGGTCAAAGGGGATGTTTTCCCATGTGATAAGCAGAGACACAATGTTACACACTCCTGCCAGCATGCACCAGTACACTCTGAAAGACAACTATACTGACATCTGTGTCATTTGTTGCCCTAAGGGAGGAATGTACGGTAAGAAAGTATGTCTGCATTTTCACTAACTGTAACCAAGCAAAAAAATGTTTCTCTTATTTATCTAAGTGTAAGGCATGTTAAAATGCATAATATCAGAAATGCAATACTTTGTTTTTTATTGAAAAAGTTTGGCATATAAGAGAGGTTTCTATAAAGAAAACTAACTGAATGTGTGGATTCATACTAATCAAGCTCAATCAGAGGCAACAGAGAAGCTAATTTCACTTCTTGTTTGTGTCTTTCAAGGGAAAATCAGCAGCTATTAACTAAAATTGCAAATCTTGTTCATGGTTATTTAGTGTCTCACAGACGGCAGTACACTCAGAAACAATCATAATAACTGCCAAAATCAACCAACATGAATCTGTATTTTTTTCTTAAACTGTACAAAAATGCAGATCCTTTCCTTTGTGACAAAATGGGTAGCAGAGCAGGTGACAAAATACATAACATGCCAAAAAGAATTATTACACCGTCTAACATTCAATAAAAAATTTCTAATTTGTACATTTGCTTAAATCTGATAAATATATCAAGAAAATATTCTCTGTGTTTTCACTGACAAGAAAACATATTCAAATTTAGAGTTTGTAACACAATGAAAAAAGTTCAAGTTATTGTCATTTTACCCATATACAGGTGGTACATGTGCACAATGGAAAAAAAGGTGCTACAATATGGAAATACACAGCTTTACACATATCTACACATACAGTCACTAAAATTAATTAAACTACACATAGCCAACAACTAACTAAGATACATTATCTACATATAACTAAATAATGGTTAATCCCACTGAACAACACCTAGCTAAGCATGAATATTATAAACTACACAGAAAAACAGGTCTACACAGCAGGACAACCTAAAAGTGCAAATGTGCAGTACTGTCCAAAAACAGACAAGTAAGAATACAGAACCACCTAGTACCTTGTGCAAATCAAAAATGGTAAAAGTTAAAATGTATAAAGTCTGGTAAAATTTGTGTGTTTGTTTACATATATATGTGTATGCCCATAAGTTTTTCAGTCTATATGTTCAATCAGATGGTTTGAGAAAGAAACTAATGCAGAGTCTGTGAAACATTGAAAAAATAACAGGTTATTTGTAACAAGTGACTGGGCAAAAAGAAAGTATCCACCAAAGGCTCAGTCTTGCATATAAAGATTGAACGGTCAGATTGAAAAGAATTTTGATCTTTCTACAAAAAAGAATATAATTAGTTGTAGAGGACTTAAACAGGGTAAAGTATTTGTATTTTAGCAGGTTTTCAGATTTCTTCCTAACTCAAATGGCTGCTTCTTACATCTTAAGAGCAAAATTATGTATCACAAAAGATTAGCATGAAAACAGCAGATCAGATCCTTTTTCCTGTCATATGATAAATAACTATGGGATTATAAAAAGCACACCATTTCTTACTTTCTTTCTCCCGACAAAATAGCATGATTGGTTGTAATACAAATCAGTAAAACATACTCAAAAAGCTTGTTGTTGTACATATGCAAAAAGATACACACACACACACACAGACCCACACAGGCACTTACAAAAGTGCGACCCTGACAAACACCCCACAGCCTGAAAAAGAACAAGCTGTAAAAGAGCGAGGCAAATGCTGATGGCCTTCACCTGTGTTTGCTTCGCTCATGCTGTGAAGAATCTATTGTGAGAGCGCCAAACACAGACCTTGATGCTCACTTTTTAACCCTTTTTTTTCACGCCAAACAAGATGGTGGGAGCTCTGAATTAGCATTTCATTTAGCAAATCTTCACAACTTGCCAAGCACACAAAAAGGCCTAAAATGAGTCAGTGGATATGAGTGTTAGAGGATGTTTATGTGTGGTCAGATGGCCTTGTTGAAAAGCACTGTGAGAGCTGATGTAGGGGAGGAATAGAGTGAAACACAACAGGTCAGCACATGCACCCGCTTATCTATTCATAGAAACAGACATAAGCGCCATCAAGATAGGGCTGAGTCACCTGCATTTTAATTAGCATACAAAATGAGATGGATATGTGCCTCAGTGGGATCTGTCAGGGTGATGGTAATCATACATGGAACAAAAAACTGTTTATCTCTGGGCCTAAATGAAATTTTACTGCTCAGTAGAACCCCATGAGATAAATATGCTGGACTAAAACATTTTAATGTATAAAAAAAGGAAAGTTAAACATTTTGGCAAGTACGGTTGTTTGCTTATGTGCTAAAAGTTAAAAGAGAAGATTATTAAAACTGTGTAGGATGAAAATAAATTGAAATGTATTATCAGTTTAGTTTTGCATAAAGACTAGAAACGTGGCAACAGTTAACCTGGTTGGAAAAGTTAAGAAACCATAACACCTTGGTAAACATTCTCCCACGTTTTTACATGCATTAAAATACCTTAATACCTTTACATGAAGCCAGGTGAGTTGTTCGCCATTGTTTTCAGTGTTTTTTTTTCACACATTTTTGGATTTAATCATCTTTTGTGATATTTCAATCCTTTCTCTGGCATTTCTCCCTTAAGGTAAAACTCAGACATCATTATGTCATAAGGAACACTGAATATAGACCACACTTTATGTATTTTTGTACTGTGTGCTTCAAGGTATATACTCTTGCCAATATAAAGTCTTATAGACGTTGTCACTGAGGTATTAATTTGTCTTTTATTTTGTTTTGTTTCATGCTCCAGTGTACACCTGTACGCCCTTGTGCCCTGGGCAAGGTTCTTACAAAGCTTTTCTATGTGTAATATGAGTGTGTGCGTGTGAGTTATTTAATTTTCCATGCACACAAAGAGAGATGAGTGATAAGACGGCGACTGTCTGCCTGGCACGTCTGCACTATTTGAATGGCTGTGTACAGTGTCTGTGTCACTTTCAGTCTAGCAGGAGCATCTGGCTTACTGCCCACTTCTGCTTCTGACTAAACAGCGTGGAAAGACACCCCATAACACAAACCTGGAATTGCCTCACACAAAAGAGCTACTACCAAGGAAAAGTATTGCATGGGTAATATGACTGACTGCACAAGATTGGATTATTCTATAATGTTTTCCCTTCCTTCTGTAATAAAACAGTCAGGACTGATCAAACAAAAAGTGCTTGCTGTCAAACATGAAAAGTTGTTGCATCAGCTTTTTCTTTTTTACAAAAATTGTGCATTGTTTTTCCCGTCCTTCCTTTATGACACATTTCTCCTCTTTACAAACTTTTTTTTCGAACAGTCTAGTTTATTTTCTGACTAAGCTGAATCTGGTATCTATTGCAGGCAAGAGTGCTAAAAAGTTAGGAGTTTGATTTTTCATGTCAGCACACACGCTGTCAGAAACAGGCAGGCTGCTGACCAAGGGCAAATCTCAGGAACGACTCACTGCTAATTTCTGTCATGTCCTAACTTTAACCTGCTGGCTCTTAAAAACTTTACTGAAGTGGCTCCTTGCATAATTGCTGGCAAAAGGTAGTAAAGCAGAATAACCTCTTATCTGAACTCTGCAGCCTCTCGAACAACAAAACATGAATGTTTAAAAGAAAATGGAAAGGAAAAAGTCACTAAAGTTGACTGTGGAAAAAATGTCCTGACAAAAATTGTCAGCATAACAAACACTTACTATAAATTCTGTGGATCTTTCAGTCACATCTTGTGGCCAGCGATGACCTTCTGTAGATTACTCTCCACGTGTCAGTGACGTCTTCTGTCAAGTCAGCAGTCTTCCCCATGATAGTGTTTGCATGTAGTGAACTAGACAGAGAGATGCACTGTATTTAGACTGTATGAATAATAATAATGCAATGTAAACATTTGAAATGAAACATCTTGAGATAAGGCTGTTTTGCTTTTCATGAGCTCTGAGGCTTGAAATATTTCACTTTATTTCATCAATTTTGATTATTTGACTTGGGCTGTGGGAAACTGTTGCTGTAAATGTTTTAACACTTTTTGGCATTTTGTAAACCAAACAACTGATTGGGAAAATATTCTAAAATGGAAAACATGTAAAATAAAAAGTTAAGGTTGCATATCACTAATTGAACATAAAAAGGGGGGGGGGGTTCAGAGGGATGAAGGATAGAGAACATTATTTAGGGGCTGAATTGTCTGAGGAAAGTCATAAGATGAAATACCACTCTAGTGGGGGTCAAACTAGGACTGCATAGCGAAGTTCCCGTCTTGAGAGACGAGTCCTCTGTGTCAGTCTAAGCTTCTGACCAGAGATGGAGCTGGTTGCCACGGAGACACGCCACCTTCAAGGAGGACGAAGGCTCTCACAAATCAGCCCATTCATTCCTGTGACACGAGCAGCACCAATAACAGTGACGTGGGTGTACTATGAGGCTGTATGCAAAAGGGACTGCGTAGCTCCTGGAGAGAGGGGCTTCATTTTAAAGACCCGCCTTGTGCAGCACTCTTGATCTGGCTCCACAGGTTGTCTCAAACATATGCACTCTGACCATAATAGAGTCCACTGCTTAGCACGTTAATGCCAACTGCCCTGGTAGTATGTTTCCCCCCCCTTCCTTAGTGACAATGAAATCACAGAGACCATCATCCTCCTCCCATTGGCTGGTAAGCTCCATGGTGATGCCCTGTGATTGGGCATGCCCAGCATGCACTCACGGCCAATCAGGTTCCCTGTATCCAAGAGACTGAAGCATGTAAGGCTATTTAAATCCAACCAGAGACTCACAAGATTGTTCAGATGTATATTTCACAGTGTAAAAAATAAAAAGCCATTGGGGAAAGGTTTGCCAGTGGACGAACGTGCAAATCCACACAGACCTGATTGGCGTTTAAAGTGGTCAACCCATCTAGGCAGGTTAAAGAGACCCAGAGCGAGCCGCGAGTTACATGAATGAACTTCTGCATCGTGCATTCATGCACTGAGTTTATTTGTCAATATTGATCAAATCCTGCTAGCATACTTTGCTACAATGATGTTGTACGTGAAGCTTGAAGACAACGGGAATTGTATGGTCAAATCGAATGGACAGAGGAACCAAAGAGGTCTTATCTCCTGTTCAGCTACAGTGTGTGTCTGTTGGTCTTTGGTGAAGTAGCCGGAGCGGGAATGTTGCATCAAAGATCAAGTTCCACTGGACCACAACAGATTGAAACTTGCTGACGAACAGGGCGTAAGTCTGCAGCCATTTTGTATCCACTGTTTTTATGGAACGTCATACTTATGATACAAAATGGCGGACAAACCGAAACATTGTAACACAGTTCAACAATTTTTCGTTCTGTGGGTAATCATGACTTTGTCCATATAGCTAAGTGTCATTTATTTTTAGTAATGAATTGTGCTCTGCTGAGACGAAGCATGCTTTACAAAATATGTTGCTTTTATTAAGATTAAACTTAATGGACAGTGGACAAGTCAAGATAGTAGATAGCAATTTACTTGAATGAACTGTGTGTCTTTAGCGTGAATGACAGAGTAGGTGAAAGTGGGATACAGCTGTGACCACTGCCCACAAATACATTATAAACATGATGACAACAGAACTAGACAGTCTGAAAAAGGGCGTACGAAGATCCTAATTAACCTTAAAGTGTAGAGTTATGAATATAGATACTATATCTACCCAAGCTGTTTCTGTTTAAAGTCATTTATAATGACACACACTCTACACACAGAGTGTAAAACGTATAACACAAACAGTTACACAAGGTTTCAAGCATATGACACTGAGCAATCTTTTTTAAATGAGTCACTGTAAAAGTTTGCTCTTTTATTTTAGATGCTTGTTTCTTTTTTGTTTCTTCGGGGTGATACTGATCTGTGACTTTTGTTGACCACTTTAATCAAAAATCAAAAAAGCATTTGCCATAATCTGTACAATATCATTTTACTGGTTTGTGTTACTTGTCGTATCGACTTAGTCATGAAAATAAATTATCCAGCGTTGAGTGTTGTTCTCAAATAACAAATAACGTGTGTGGTTATGTGGTTTTCTTCATACGTAATTCTTCCCATAACTAGTGTAAGAAACTTCCTGAAAGATAAACCGATATGGTGTTATTGAAAAAAGGCTCATATAAAATAAAAGAGACTCAGACACTGTGACTTGTCGTGTTAAGTGTGTGTGTGTGTGTGTGTGTGTGTAGGAAATACTCGCTGAACAGTATTTGTTCTATTTGTACTTCTTCATTACTTATTTAACAAATCGGGGACATTACAAAGTGTAGGAGGCACATTATAAAGCATCACATGCACAACTGTTCAACACTTTGTCCTTAGTTAGCTGAAAATAAACTGTTTTTTTGTGTTGTCATGAACTTGTGGATAATGTCATGTAATGTAGTGATAACATATCACTTCTGTCACACAACAGAAACAGAAAAATTATGTTTTATGTGAAAGTGTGGAGGAGGAAGCTTTCCATTTCAGTTATCAGTTGTAAGTATTTAACTTTTTTTACTTTACTTGTTTAAGTTGTGTTGTGTTTTATCAATTTATGTAGGCCTTTTAGGGTGTTTGCTGTCTTTGCAGCCAGAAAAGCTGATGGAATTAGGCGATTTTTGTTGTTGTTTTGTTGTTTTGGTGTGGGTAGTTGTGTGCAGTTTCTTTTTTCAGTTCAACTAAACTGAACTTACCTGTACTTACCTCACTGTAGTCGCATATGCGGGACGAGTTGTCTCCTGTGTCCCCAGCTGAAACATCTCGACAAAAAAACATAAAATACTGCATAAAATCAGACTCCTCTAACTCATTTACCCATCACAAACATGTCTTATATTTACACAGACGACTGGACACACATTTCCACATCTTTACATCAGCCTCTACCTTCAGAGGCGCGTCACCAGATCGCGCGAGACTTTGGGCCGCTCGTGAACGGGACTTCCGCGGGCTAGTTCGCTGCAAGCTCGAAAACTTCATGATATTGTTTCCACAAATTTCATGTGTTATTTCTTTCTGTTTTTGACTGTGGAAGTCGACATAAAGCTTTGGAGTGATAACCATCCCGACTACTACGTGCAGTAGGTCTTAAGAGGGTTAACGGTAAGTTTTCTATTTAATTTTTTTACTTGTTACATTTATACAGTTCATTCATACCCTGGTTTCTTCAAGCGCTGCCTGTCTCTTAGCACCTCTTCGTTTGGCCATCAAAATGTTGGATATACCTACCACACAACAGAATTTTTCAACTAACAGATAATAATAAGCGCTTTTAGTTTTTTTATTTTGTTTTTCGGGTTTGTTTTTCCAACCGTCCACAGCGACATTTGGTTTCCATGGAGACGCGGCGTGAACGCGCAGAGGGACTTCTCATTCACACGCACAGTACTACATGAGTAGAGGTTGTACTCCTGATCTTTAAGTAAACAAACTGAGGCCATTATTTAAAGTTTATTGCATTAAGCTCACAGTAAATAAAACCAATACCCAAACTGATGGCTGGCCAATGTTTGCACTTCAATCTACAGTGAGTGACAACCATTATTTAATCAAGTACTGTAGTTAAGTACAGTAATGAGGTACTTTTCTGAAGTATTACCATTTAATTTAACATTTATTTACTCCACTACAAATCAGAGTATATATTCATACTTTTACTCCACTATATCTATTTAAAGGCATTATTTGGTAGATGCCTTTAGCAGGTTGAGATTCTTATAAACTAATAAAATACTGATGTATCATTTATTAAACCCCTGCCACTGCTTTAGGTGGTTAAAATCAGCCCCACCTTTGCCAACTGCTGATTATGTTCCACAGTTTTGTAGATAACACATTTCAAGTAAATACTTGCGCTTTTACTTGAATATTGAGTTTGTGTGCCATAAACACCTTTTGGTAGAAGCACGCAAACTCAGTATTCAAGTAAAAGTGCAAACATTTGGCTAAGAATACTCCATTCAAGGTAGACGCACCACTTAAAAAATAATTTTCTGAAGGTGAAGATCTAAATAGCCTATATGGTCTAAAATTTATTTAGTACTCTGCTAAGAAAACATAATGTAAAGCACTGTTGAATTTTATGCCATTGATAATATAAAAATGTACCCATTCATCTAGACTTGTTCAACAAACTCTTATATATGAACATTTTAGCAAATAAAATTTCTATTAATTTTATAAAACAATGAGAAACTTAGATCTCTGTTAATATAAACACTTAATGTGGAACAAAAACAGAAACGCTGATACAGTTGGAGCTGATTTAACTACCTTGTAATATATAAGCAGTTTTTATGTATAAATATGTTTTTTAGGAGTCCAGCACATCTCCAAAGTGCAACTATTAAGTAAAGCTGTCAAATTACTGTTGTAGAATGAAAAGCACAGCATTTACTTCTGAAATGCAGTGAGGAAGATATATAGTATACTGTATATATACAGCTACATAAATAATAAAGATAAGGAACCAAGAAGCAGTTAAAAATATATTAGGACTAAGAGTAGCACATGGGCTAAATTAAAACTTGAGTTATGTTAATCTCTGGCATCTTTGTTTGATCAATAACTAAAACAATACCTAGAATAGTTGCTGAGTAATTTTCTATTGATCTATCAACATTGTTGGTCTGTATTATATATGTAACCTTCAACATGAAGAATTTGCAGACAAAACCTTTGATGATTTCATAATATATGGTGCTGTGTTATGGGATAAATAACAAAACACTTGAGGAAGTAGTTCTAATAATCTCCATCTTTATTAACTAAAATAAAAATTCTATAAAAAGCACATTCAGCTAAAACAATTAGTCCATTCATATTTTTGTTCATATGCAGAAAATCATTTTGATGCTTTAATCATCACTGTAACTGTAGGAGTGGTGTTTGATTTAGTGCGTTTATCGTTTTGTTTAGTTTTTCGTTGTTTAAAAAAATGACCAAAAAACGCTTCACAAGTGGGAATGTTGGCTGTTTTTCTCTGTTTATACCACTTTGGGTGAACTTTGGGGTCAGACGTTTGGCTTGACTAAACAAATAATTTGAATATGTTAGTGTGCACTTGTGGGGAAGCAGTGGTTTAGTTGGTAGCGTGGTGGCTCGTTGACTCTAGGGTCAGCGGCTTATGACGCAGAACCCCCAAGCCATTGCACTATAGGTGAGGGTCCCAGAAAACCGGTTGACTGTGCCAAATAAAAGTGTGGTGTCCAACATTTGACAGGCCGAAAGACAATTATATTGTGCACTTAAGAAATTGTGAAGGGCACTGTTCACAAATGTATACACTGAATGGTTACTGGAAGTAACTGTTAGAATAAATTGTGAATTAAGTGATAATGTAGCTCTAAATCTAATCACGTAGCATATGGTGTAAGACAGACAGAGGTAGGTGTGCTGTATGTGATTTAACATTGTGATGCAGCTTCTTCTAAAGCAAACATGGATGTTGGATGTTTTTCATTTCATTTCATATTTTGTTTTATACGTGCTGTGCATTTTCCGTACTGACATTATTCTCTTTTTTATTGTTTCCCATCAGTTTCATACACCGTAACCACTTACACAAGGAAACAGCTAAAAATCATTTTCAGACCTTCTTGCCAAATGTCACATAAGACTAAATGGTCTCTATGGAGAGGAAGCATGAGATTTGCAGCCCTTTCATTCCACGGCGCAATGCTTTGAGGAAAACCAGTGCAGAAATAGTCAGTGAAGCTAGACAACTTCTACGAGTCCAGTCGACCCAGCGACCATTTACTCCCAGAGATGGACACAGGCAACTTTTTGAAAAGAGCTCTGTTCGTGCAGACCATGCCAACAGACCTCCATCTACCTTCAGGTTAGTCACAAACTTAACATTAAATATGTCTTAGTTTGTCAGATCCTGAGATGAGCTGTTGGTCACATGTAACATGTAAAAGTAAAAAGCCTTTTTTTTTCATAGCCTTCATTTTGATGCTCCTGACTCAAGGCCAAGTTCAGGGACTCGCCTCTCTCCACTGGACCATGTAAATTCACTCAACACGCACGCACATAAGCATATATGACAGACTTAGAGCAAACAGTTTATTATTTACATAAACTATCCTAGTTTACCATAAAGACTGAACTCAAAGCACTGAAATGCATGTAAAAGGGATAAACTGTATGGTTCTGTATGCCAAGTAAGCATCATCATTGTTTTTATAACTAGGATGTTATCTGATTGTAGTGAATACAGTTATAATAAAAATAAATGAGTAACCAAAATAACTGCAAAAACTGCACCAGAAGCCAAACTTTCCAGTCCCGTGTGATGCTGCGGATTCATTCAAGGCCTTTCCCAAACCCCCCGCTGACCCGCTGGAAGTGAAGAGGGGGCTGGCAAGGCCACGCCTCCTCAGGGCTGGATCGCTCACCAAGTTACCTCCTGTAGAAGCACACACAGATGGTAAGTAAGGAAAAGAGTAATGATGCATCTGGATCAAGAGAGTAAATATGGTAGATAAAAAAAGTGTATATTTACATAATTATGACACATTGTCATTTTTATTTGAGAATAGTCCATGTGTGGCTTTAAAAAATAGAAGGTACATTTGTTGAGCATAGCTGTAAGTGATCAGTGCAGGCGCTGTTAATAAAGCAGTTTTCTCACAGGGGAATGAATGGAGACATTCACATGCTGACATTATACCTAATTTACATTCTCTGTGGTTGGTCTGGATGAAAAATGTAATTTACTGCTGCTGTTTTGAGTGTCAAATTACTATTCTCTCTCAAACCTTTTCCCATGAATCTGCTCTGCTACGTACAGCAATAAAACAGATAATGGATATTGATGGAGTTCTTTAACATGTACACGCATAATGAATGTGTTCAGTATGTGATTATGTATAAATTGATACAAAGAAATAGAAATGTTACTGAAGTGTACAGCAGCAACCTGTAAAGAACTTCTCGCCACATCTTTTATACGTGTTTAGTGAAAGGAAGATCAAACCCAGGCTCAGGACAAAAGCAGCTGTCAGCTAAAAGACTTCCCAGTGCTGACCACAGTGGGGTTGGAAGTTCCCACAAACCAGGCCCACGCAGAACAGCAAGTGAAAGGTGTGCTTTCTGTCCGTCTGTTTTACTTGCAAGATTTTGTCCTCTCTCATCTGACATCCCACCCTCTTCTGCTCGCTCCTTTTGACCTAGGTGACAGTACAACAATGATTTGAAGATTTATAAGCACACAAGGTTTGCAGTGGTAGCCATTACTAGATAGAGCTGATTGTGCCTTTCATTGGGTCCTCCTGTGTATTTCTCTGTACTGTCAGTATGTAAGTCAAACTCAAATTCTAAGCTGTATTTGTGCTCTTGTAACAGAACCAGTTTACTGTGAGGGAAAGGATAACAGGAAAAGCTTTAATAATGCCGATATAATTATAATTGTTGTTGTATTTTTTAAGCTAAAAATACCAAACCTCATTATCCAAATCCTAACAAAAATCTATATATTATATAAAGAATAACAGACATATTCAAATCAGGATAAAATCTAAATCTATATTGCTGTTAAAGGGTTGTTTACATGTTGCTGCGAGGAGGAATAGCTGAATGTTGAATGTGTTGTAATTTTAATGGTGTCACTAACAAAGTCTTTAACTTGTCACTAACAAAGTCTTTAACTTGAAACCCTTATAAACTTTACTGTACAGTATGTCTTAGTTAAATCCAGCCTTTTGATGAGCTTCATTCACACTGAGCTTGGCTATATCTGTCATTACTATTATGTCAGTTTTTACACCTTCATGGTGCGGACAGACTTAAAGCTCTGCTTTTTTTCTGTCGACCTCATCAGCTGTGTGTCAGCATGAGGCCATAACTCGTGAGGCGTGAGGTCAGGGGCTTTCGTTACAATCCATCCGCCTATCGATTGGGTGGGGCAGCAAGGGCTGTAGAGGTGTAACACATCATAAAACACTGTAACAGGAAGTCTGGGTTGTTGCCCACAGCACAAGCCAAGTTAATGTGCCTTGTTTGTAAGCTGTTGCTGACAAAGAGACAGTCAAGTTATGATTAAAGACCTCTCTTTCTTGGTTAGTTTTAGGTCAGAGTGTTTACAGTACTGTTGCATTTAACACTGGGAATGAAAATCACAGCGGTAGTCAAATCAAGTGGACATAGACGCAGCATGACAGATTAATATCATCAGTTGGATTAGATATGAAGACAAGGGAGAATAGACATCCACTAGGTTCTTTTTCTCCAATAAGCTGGAGCTTTATAGCTCCAAATGGCTCTCTATTAGATTTGGGTGCCCATCTGGGCAAGGCTGGCAGCAGCGTGTGTTGTGACTGCAGCGCACTGGCCAGGCCTAAGACAGGGATGAGGTCATGTCTCAGAGAATGCAGTATCACACAAAGAGGTCTTATTATCAGGCTCTTAATCCTATCATACAGAGCCAAAGCCCCCTCACTGACATTTACTGCAACATGCTTTAGCCATCACGCACTGCATTAAATGCCCTCTGTACCAGCTTATACCAATCACTAAATCTCCATCAAAGTAAAAGTGTATTATATATTAGCATACCAATAATGTATCATACTGCTTGTGCCATCAACCAATATCATCAGATGATGTTCTACTGTTGTTAATTTTTTAAATAGCCATTTTCCGTCTCATATTTGTATTAATGTAACTGCAGAAGTTTCAGACAGACCTGAGAACATAATATGGTTGCTTTTTGATAGGAGTGATTACATCATTTTATATTGTGAATGTTGATAACTCCCTTTTGTTTGATTCATGATGCACATCCTACAGGTATTTCAACACCTTGTGTTTATCCCCTTTTATTAATAGTTATGTTTTCTCAGCTGTTCTCAAAGTAGTTAATCATAAGATACAAATAACATTTCACAGATTTTTTTGTAGCAATTGAAGTCATTCTCTTTTTGTACAAGTGGAAAAGTTCAGTCATGAAGGTGATACATAGCAACTAAGATGTGACAGGTACATGAAGAGGGCAAGCCACAACAGATAGCATAGCATGACACAGGGTGTGTTTTTTTGGAGCACTTTATGGTTACTGCACAGAGGCGGTACGCCTGTCACAGTGACAAAGCATGAACAGCTTTAACCAGACTGCCCACAGAGCTAAGATCTCAGTTCCTGTCTGTTGGAGATCGCAGTTTGAGACGCAGAATAGAGCACACACAAGCACAGATACAAAGATTCTCATGAAGAAAACTTACAAGTAGTCACACACAAACATAAGTGTACACTTACATTTACGTGATCGCAAATGTGCATGCAGACACACATCACACATAACAGCACCTGCATAGAAGTCTCAACCTCTGCTGCAACAGGGACACCTAGTGGTACTTGATGAAAGACATAGATGGCTTAATGAAAGGATATTAAGTCAGCAACTTTTAGTTAACACAATTCATCCTTTCAGTTTTGGGTGTTTTGACATTATTGTAATGAACCAAATGTAAAAGCATAGCGCCTAGTAATGTGTGTTTCCTTCTGCAAAATCTGTTGTAACCAGACTGTTTGTGTTTTTGTGTTTCTTTGTAACAACAGTAGAATAAAGCAGCTTGATGATGACTCAGGACCAGCAAGGTGCAGAGCAGGCCGGAGAACAGGTTTGCCCTGAAAAACATTTACATTTAGTCATTTGGCAGATGGTTTTATCCAAAGCCACTTACGGGTCAGGAGAGGTCAAACCACAAACCCTGCAATTTTTGGACAACCCAGCTACCTCACAGCAGTTTTCTATAACATAACATTTTAACATGCTTGTGTACCACTAACATGTTTTTAGAAACTTTTGGCAGGTGCAACAAAAGACTGGAAAAGTTGTGTAACCCACTACACAAAAGAAAAATAAACCATGTCTGTATTTCATTTTACCTTGTCAACTGATTGCTCAAGATTGAATCATGTAAGTTGAACACACAAGATATTAGTGTTTACATGATTCAATTTTGAATGATCATTTCACAAGATAAAGTAAATAAAGTCATCATTTCATAATTTTGAGTGTACATGTAAAACAGGAGTTGAAAACTTGCCATGTGAAACAAACCAATATGAGCATGCATAAATATACTATATATAATCAAGTCCTGGGCCTAGAAACGAACTATGTAGACACACCTTCCTCTGTGTTTGTCACACTTTGATTGGGGTGTTGTTGCTAAGGGCCTTATTTCCACTGTGAGAGGCAGCCAGCCAATAGCTGAGAGAGCTGTTGGTTTGGGCAACCACAGCTTCCTGCATCACACCAAGCAAAGGGGGCATGCAAATGTTTAGCAAAAAAGGTACATATCGCGTGCATACATGCACATATGTTTTCATCACACATGCCCACACGCGGACTGTTGCACATCAACATAGAAAGAAATCAGAGGAAGTGTAGCTGTGGAGGGTGACCTTTCATTGTGGCATCAAACTTCCTGTTAGTTTTATTTTAAGATAATGAACTTGTGAACCATTGCCGCTGATGTTCATTGTCTGCATTTGGAGGTGGTAATTTGCTAAATTCACATCTGTTTGCACATTTCAGAGCTGGGGAATGGAGACAACACCACAAGTACAGAGGAGGATACAGAGTCATTGTTGTGGAATAATACGGTTGTTCCTCTTCTCCAACAGCTGGAAATTGTGGCTGCAGGTAGTGTGGCCAATGCATTAAGAATAAAAACAAGTGGAAACATATGGCATTCATCAGTTGTGACCAAGTTAATTTGAAGATTAGGAAGTGTCTCCAAAGTAAAACTAATATATTTTGTAATTATAAAGTGTTTCAGGTCTTCTTCATTAGAGCTAAGTTTATCTTATTAGTATCTCAGTTATAATTAGTATTCAACTTAATTTTCAACCAAGTTGAGAAACACATTTTTTAGCACAAGTAAATAGTCATGTACGAAGTCTCACAAAATGAAAGCACAGTCATTTCAACCACTGAAGAAAAGGAAACACAATAGTGTTATGTTTGGCATCCATACAGAATTGTCTTGAAATTGTCCTGAAACTGCAGTCTGGCAGCCATGAAATTAAATCTATGGCTATAAATATTTTAACACTCTACAAATTTAATGGAAAATTCATTTGAAAGATAAATATTAAATATTTATTTATTGCTCATGCATAAAACACCTTTCAGATTCTGTTGGAAATTGAGTGTTGAGAGTGAGGCTATGGCCAGTCTTTTTTAGAAAAGGCCAAACCCTGTTATTTATGGAGGGAAAACATTTATTTTATCTCAAAAACAAGAAGAGGCTCCACCTTTCTTTCTTTCCATCAAAATTGCAGCTGCAATCGTTTCCCTTCATTTGACCAAGAAACTCAAAGCTGTTTCATAGAATAGAGAAAGGAATGTTATTATACTGCTTTTCATTGTGTTGTTGATGTTGAGGATTTAACCTCAAGATCTTTATGCAAATAACAAATGTACACCATGCAGTAGAGTCCAAGCATATTACACATGCATACCACAATATAGACAAAACATTACTGTGTATTTATATGGACACGCACTTGCCAACACACACAAGTGAGTGTTTTCATTTTGGGATGTTTGTTTTCTCTGTGAATGTTTGACATGTTGCAATAACTCGATATCATTATTTACAATATCTGCTTTCCTGCGATGTCAGGCAGCTCTGAGGGTTTGGTGGACCATCTGTGTGATTTGTGTGACAGCCTCCATGGCATCTTGGCTGAACTGGACATGCTCGGTCGACAGTGTAAGAGGAGGTCGGGGATACTTCGGACACTGTTCCGCCTTATAGACATCAACTCTGCCAGGCTCAACCTGCACATCGCCAAGCTCTGCCTTGCTGTGAGTCATCTGCTTATGTGTGGGCGTCAGTGTGTCTGTCTGTCACTATGTTGCTATCACAAAGGTAGGCTCTCCTGAAAAAAAGTTGGTTTTTATTTTCAGCTGTGTGTCAGTGGAAAGAACCTGCTCAACATCTGTAAGCTCATCTTCCAAATAAGCCGCAGCGAAAGTAACGACATCCTCTTCCAGAACATCTCTATCATAGGTCAGGCTGATGTAGCTCAGTGGTTTCCTTATCTGCATCAGTTCAATTGAATTTAAATTTAGTTTTATGTCTTAAATCTATTTCTGTTTTGTTAAGCCTCTTGTCACAATGGGTGTTGTTTTCTAGACTCCTTTCTGGCTGTGCTGAGCAATGAGGATGTGCCAACATCGGGAGAAGCACTGTTGTACTGTGTTGGCACTTTGAAATTTCTCTCAGGAAACAGTGCGATCCTTAGACTCCTGCTGGACAAGAACCTTATCGGTGTGGCTCAGAAACTGATCCAGAGGATTCACACAGTGGAAGAGACCCACTTCACTATAGCAGGACACATTCTTGTACAGGTGTGGCAGATGTAACACTGCTGAGAAAGGTTGAGTAAAGCTTATGATTACTCAAAAAAAGTGTTAGTGTTGCTAAAGTGAGAATTTGCAACTCTAACATAGGTGTAACACTAGTCAGACCTGGTTTTAGAAACGTTTCTGCAAAAGAACATGATCAGAAGCCAAATTCAATTTTGAAGCGTCCACTTCTGTTAACAAAGAATATGCATACTATAGCTAAGTCAATAAAACAGTTTTAAATGTTAAAGGTTGTTTTGTGGATTTGCTGGCTGTAGATTTTCTTACTTTTAGACAACAACGTTTTTCATTAAGTCTCTTATATAAGTTACTCTAAGAGCATTTTGTTCTTTTCTGTCCTGGACATTTTAGGACAAGCCCAGCTTCACTTCTCTGAAAATAACTGCTGTTAACTGCACAAGTTGGTCCAAGCAAACCTCTTGTGCCAAAGCTTCATTTGATATTAAACACAACTCATTATGATGTTAGAGAAGGGAAATAAGCAAACCACAACTTTCCAGAACTTTGAGTGCTGCCATGTGTTGGAAGTTACTTCTTCCCTCCTGTGTTAAAAAGATTTATGTCCATACTGCATAGTTTCCGGTCACTCTCTTGTATGTCATCAGCCTAAATAAGTATATGATCATCGTTGTGTAATCGTAGAAATACACGAATGACATGCAGTATTGGCTTAAATACAAAACCTTAAGGTTGTACTTGTACTGACTTCTACCACTAACACACACTCACTCTCCTTTTTTGTCTGACTCTGTAGCTGACAGCAGCCCTGAGGAACCTTGCTGACCACCCCGATTCCCGTCCACTCTTTGTGTCCTTTTCTATACTGCCAGAGCTCTGTCTGGTTCTGCGTCATCACGGAGAAGATCAGGACATCTGCACCAACATTTCCAGAATATACAGGTATCGCACATTTTCTTCCATGTGGTGATAATAATATAACTCAGGAGTCAGTATGGTCTGCCGTGTGGTGGATAGTTTTTTTTTTCTTTTTTCTTCCTGCTCCTAACTTCAGCTTGCTAATATAAACCATTACAAGCAATCACTCTCCATCTACAGTAATTCCCCTCTGCTATTTTCTCTCTCTCTCTCTCTCATAAAGGCTTTATATGAAGTTCAGTCTCAAAAACAAGAGTCTTCAGAGATACATTACATTTATCAGAGAGGTGTGGTTATACATTACATCTGTTTCACATCTATACGGTAACATTGGAACAACAACTGATTTCTAACGTTAAAGTTCTGCCAATGCAAAACATCTTTGCACTGTTACATTTGTAGCAGTGACGTGTTCATGGAAAAAACATCTAAAAATGTTCTTTGTTTATGTTAGGAAGAATACAGAGCTGAAACATAACATGAATGAGATGCAAACTGGAACTAGAAAAAAAGAAAAGTAGAGCTGACTACCTGAACTCGTTGCCTACTCGAATAAGTATATACTACATAAATATACAGTATATAACAGTTTTTTGCTGGAAAGTGTATTTGACATAATGTAACTCTGATATGACGAGTGAAACTCGGGTTTATGCTGCTGTACTTTGCAGGTACAATATCACATACTATATTGAGGATACAGAAATATACACAGAGAAAAGGATTTTTCATATTTTTCTGAACCAGATGGACATGTGACTTCTCAGCTGCATCAGAACTACTTACCCAACTTATTTCGCAAAAGGATAGTTACTTAAGACACTGCACGATAAATGCTGCACTACTTAGGCGCCAGTAGTGTGCGTTATCCTCTGATCTCAATCAGGAACCAGTGACCCAAAATATGCAATATACAATGCAATGTGTTGATAAATCTAATACTACTAATGAAAACATAAAATATAGATAACAATCCACTACATATTTAGTCAGCATAGTGTGTTTGTTGTCCATTCTCTCCCACAGTAAACTCTCCTCTTACTCGGAGTGCCGCCTAGCTCTAGTCCAGACCCCTGACTGCTACCAACTATTTTTAGACCTGCTGAACAAACATCACCAAAAACAGGTGAGTTCATGAGCTTCCTATTTGTTTGTGTGTTCTTGAGCCTGTGGTTATTAGTGCGAAGTGAAGATGAGCTTTTCCAGTGTTCATGATGTAACTCCACTGAGCATGTTTACCTTCAGAACAAGTTGTTTATGTACAAGTCTTAGCACATTTACAGGACATTGTGTCCATTTGCACTTTGCGTTTGTGTGTGTTTTGACATTTAATCATCAGGAGGGGCTGTGTAAGGGGAGGAGGAAGGCAGGAGAAAAATAAAGTTTGCGAGCTTGAGTAGAGTAGAGGTGATACAGTGGGGAGGAGATAGGAGGAGAAGACAGGAGTATGATTTTGGCAATGCGACATGACCAACATGTGTTTTTAATCTCACCGGGAATACGCACATACCCACGCCTTCAGAGACACACTTACAAATACACACACATACACACACATATACACACACATGAACAGTACAGTGAGCACCTAGTCTTGGGACAGTTTGTCCTGTCCTCGTACCAATGTTACGTTACATTCATGGGAGAAAAAAATGCAGTCTTGATCATTTGCTCTCCATGCTATTCAATTAGTAGAGTCAGGTCACAGTATTTCTCAGTAAGTGTGTCATAAGTCATTGAAGACAGGTTGTATTTACGCTCTAACACATTTATACTGCTCCAAACCCTCTGGGGGAAATGACTGGCCCTGATAATAGTTCACACAACAGGGCAGGCTGAAGTTGCTGCAGGTGAAGTTGTCGTTGATCTACAAATAGTAAAAACACAATTTCATAGGACATAATGTTGACTAGTTTTCATTTTCTAGTCAGACTCAAAGTGGGAAGTTTTTTTTACTCAGTATAATTCACTGTAAATATCCCAAAGCCAAAGCACTTAGTCCCTTAACTGTAAATGAATCAGCATAAAAGCTCATAATGTCCTTATGTCATATACAATCTATAAACTATGTATTTATTGCAGTGACAAAATTAAAATAATTTAGAGTAAACACTGTTTGAACTTTGAAGTGACTTTGAAAATTATGGCCTTTCAACCAAATGGGCAACAAAAAGAAACACTTTTTTGGATGGTTTGCTTTAATTCCTAAAAGTAAATAACAAATGCAAATCGGCCACTATTCTCCCCCAGGACCTTGTTGTGCGTCTTCTTTTCACTCTCGGGAACCTCACAGCCAAAAGCGCTGATGCTCGGCAGCAGCTCTTCCAGTGCAAAGGCTGCACAGACACACTCCTTCAGCTGTACGACAGCTACCAGCGAAGAGACGTGTCACCACACACAGATTCACAGAAAGATGCCCCACCGCCCAGCAAACCTCCCCCTCCTCCCAACAGTGTGCTGGACGATGTGCTGGTGAAGCTGGTTAGAGTGCTGGCAAATATGTGCATCCACCCGGCTGTAGGTCCAGCACTGGCAAACAACACAACCTGCATTCAGCTTCTAATCGAGACCCTCGGTGAGCATAGAGCAGTATCCTATTTAAAGTTTAAAATGTATTCAGTTAGAGCCATGAGCTAATTTGCTGCTGTAATACAAGATGTATGTATATTATTTTATTTTATTTTAATTTTTATTATATTTTACTTTTTTTATTTAGTTTTTTGTGCATACTATATCTCTGCTGTTCTAAGGAAGCAGTGTGAGAAAATTGGGGGTTCTTATCAGTTTAAAAATAGCTGTTTAGCACTTTGTACAGTAAGTATCTGCAAGGCACCCTACCACTTCCCTTGTGCTGGGAACAAGACATGACTTTGTCTGTTCATTCCATCGCTTGCTTTCCTCTTTGTGCTTTCTGCTCAATACGCAGCACATCCTCTTTTGGTTTACTTGTTTTTCTAAAGTCTGACAGAACGATGCAGTTCAGTGCATGAGCAGGATGTTCTGTCACATCTCACAGCCGACTTGATTTGTGTGTTTGAAATTCTCCCATGTGGTTAGATAGTTTCAGGACAGGTTGAACTGATACACAGGTGGGTGTGAAACTCTCGATTTCTCTGTTGCCTGCCTCCTACACAAGCTTCATGACAGTTAGGAGAGAGAATTAAATCAAGTTAAAACAGTTAAAACAAGTAAATAAAATAATAATAAAATAATAAAAATAAAATAAAAAGTTAAAGGTAAATCCAAACACACAGAGGGTTGTGTCCGTGAGCAAGATGGAGTAGCTGAAGACAGACACATACAATTGCAGGACAGTATGGAGATGGTGTGACAGCTAAAAACCAACACCAAAATCTCAAGCGGATGAAAGAGCAGATTTGGTTGATTGATGTCTTGTTTTGATCGAGTTCATGATGGGCCACTCTGCTTTACATTACAGAGCTTTGAAGGCAGTAGAGGGGCACAACAAAGCGGCAGTTCCAGTCAGACCTAGAAACAAAATTCAGTGTGACACAGGCGCCAGTTGACAGTGCAACCACAATATCGGTGATTTATGACCAAGCACACAACATCTGCTGCTATATCAAGAACAGCCTCTCCTCTAAGACACTCAAAGTGTCAGGCTTGGTTACACTGGGCCACATTGACCTTTGTATGCAGCTCATCGTCAAACCCACTATGTTGGGTCACAATTAACCACAGATAACAGCTAATTTAGTAATAAAATCACAGTGTCACATTATTGTGGCAGAGCTGGATGAAAACTGTGGGAGCTTACTCTATTTATCTCATTCAAACTGTACTTTGTATTTATATATACATGTTATCATGTATGACCTAACCTGCCCTTGCCCTTGCACATGATTGTTTCCTTTCTTGTTTTTCTTTTGTGTGTGGGTGACAGAGTTGAGGTCTGTGCAGGAGAGCGAGGAGCTGTTGGTGAACGTAGCTGCCACCATCAACAACCTGTCCTTCTACCAGGAAGACAGCTCTGCAATCAGACACAGTCAACTCACCATCGCAAAGTGTACGTTTAATAGAGAGCGGCAGATTCTAGAAGTGAAAAGCAAAACTATGAGTTTGTGTTTGAGTTTGTGTATGTGTTTATCCAACTTTGTAGCCTGTTTACTCTGTTTGTTATTCAGTGATGCTGAAGCTGGTGCTCAGCTCCAGTATGGACGCCATGCTGGAGGCCACTCGCGTATATGGAAATCTGTCACAGTCCAAGGATGTGCGGGATGTTATTATGCAAAACAGAGGTATATGATGGACACAAACACCATAAGACAAACACAAACAAATACAGAAACACACAAGATCAAATTTATAGTTATATAGGTTATGTGGTTTTATTTTAGCGAGTAAGTTAGAGAAAAGTTCTCGTTAGAATGAATAGTTACCGTGTGTTTAAAAACCTAATCATACAAAGAAATAAATTAATAAAGTGTCTCATGTAAAGTTGCGAAAATCATTTCATTCAAACCCACAACTTCACAGAAAGCTGAGTGTTTATGCATCTAACACCCTGTACAGTACAGTTTGCAGCTTTCTGTACCGTTGTGTCATGTTCATGTGGCTGCTCTTATCTGCAAGGCCAGCTACAGTCAGCATAAGCATCACTGCTCACTCTGGAGATAACAGCTCTTATCTTTGTCCTGCTTTGTCCTCATCCACTCCCTGATCTCGTCATCTTTCTCCACTCTCTTTGTCAGTCTACCGATTTGTGGTGACGCTGCTTGACTCAAAAAGCTCCGAGATGTGTTTCTCAGCCTGCGGGGTGCTGACCAACTTGGCTCTGGATCCTCCCAACCGGGTCACTCTCTCCACAGAGGGGGCTGCTGCCAAGTAAGGACAATGCACTTGTTCATGTGTGGGCATGTATACAGTCAGGTATGTAAATAACGGAACACTAATAACTTCATTGGAGTTTGTCGTGTGTACACAACCACATTGAATTTGAAATGAAACACTCAAGATGTGAGCGAAGTATAGATTTTCAGTTTCAATTCAAGGGGTCTGATGAAAGCGTGGGATTAACTGTTAAGGTTTCATAAACACACATTTTGGGGGATTAATAAATAATGGAACAAACTAACAAAAATACAAACATCAGGATTGCCTTCAATATTTGTAAGAAATCTTTAAGTAAGTAAGTAAATATCTCCCTGAAGTCTGGAACCCATAGACATTTGCTAGGTCTTTACTGCAGCTGCTTTCATCTGCTGCTTGTTTCTGCCGTCAGTCTTTAGTAAACCACATGCTCTACTGGGTGGAGATCAGTGGCTGGGTTATTATCCATATGCAATATGAAGCAGCAACTCTAAATCTGAGCAGAGAGTTTAGCCCTTTCACTTCAGAATCCATCCTGATACTCAGTAAACACCAGTGGCATGGTTTCATCGGCAGCCATGCATGTCCATGCCATAACACTGCCTCCACCATGTTTGACATACAGTGTGTCATGCTTTGGATCATTCCTTCCTCGTAATTTCTAGTTTGTTTGTTTTTTAGCAAAATCTAAAATGGCCTTTCTGTTCTCGAGCGTTACCAATGTTTTGTATAATCTGTATTTATGTTCACAAAGTCGTCTCTTCACTGTATACTTTAATAAATGACACACCTGCCTCCTCAAGTGTGACAAGATGTGAAAGCGTTCTTCTTCACCATAGACAGAATTCTGTCCACTGTAGTTTTCTCCAGTGGTCTTCCAGGTATTTTGTTGTTGCTGAACTGCCAGTTAATTCGTTCCTTTTTAAGAATGATCCAAACTGTTTTGGCCACTCCCAATGTTTTTGTTTCTCTGTGATGGGTTTATAGTGTTTTTTCAGCCTAAGGCCTCAGCCTCCTTCACTTAGACATCTCCCTGGACTTTATGTTGAGAGTTTCAGTGAAGAGCTTATAAATGCAAATAGAACACTCATACCCAGCTCCAGGCCTTTTATTTGTTTGATTAGTCATGGAGTAATGAGGGAACAGGCTTCTCTGCCATTCTGTCCATTATTTTATTATTTTCCGTGAAAGTGGCTGTAATTTTTAACAGTTTTGTCAACGCTTTTGAATAAAAGCTGTGAAAGTCTTGACTTCACTCATATTTGAATTTCAAATTCAGTGTGGTGGTCTACAGAGGGCGAATGCCAAAAAACGTATGGGGCTTCCGTTACTTTCAAACCCGACTATACACACCTCTAAAGCTCACTAATTACTATGTTTGTTTTATCCACAGAAAAAATAAAGTGTAAAAGCAAATGTTGTGGTTTTATGGGGCTCATCAGCCTTCTGTTCCTACCTCTCATATATCCTATGGCTAAAATAAGTGTATTTTACAAAATGCCAAACTATCACTTTCTGGATTTCTGGCAAAGGGAACATCTACTTTGCAACATGGAGTAAACTGAGTTTTAGTGAAAGTATAGTCTTTATTCTGACAAACAGGGCTCTGCCACCATGATCAGGAAGCT
>OMLM01001542.1:43843-60089 GCA_900302695.1 Helostoma temminkii
CAGTAGTTGTACAAAGTTATTTACAATATTATATACAACTTTTTTGTCAATTTAGATTCATTTATGCAATTTTAACAGATGAAAACTGAAAGTGGACAAGAAACTATGTGAAACTATCTCCTCTCTGCAGTGCAAACTTCTCCCCATCAAACATGGACACTACATGAACATTTAAGTTTTTATGTTCCCTATATGCTCACACAGAGAGAAAGTCCTCTGTTAGATGGAGGGTTAATGAAGTGGAGCTAATGTTCACAATCCTGCCGGTTATGTGAACCCTGCTCCCATGAGTCATATGATGTGTGTGTGACCAGGCTGGTGGACTGTTTGAGAGACTTCGGACCAGGTGACTGGCAGCTGGCGGGACAGGTTTGCCAGGCCTTGTGGAATATGATCGGTGGAGGATCAGAGAAGCTGCTGGACACACGGGAGGGAGAGTCACTGCTGGAGATCCTCTCTGCATACATAGGTTGGTGTTACTACTAAGTCTTACACAACAAGGGAGGGAAACATGTTGGACAGAACAAGCTCTTATACACACCAGAGGCCCCCAGGGGGAAGGGAGGAACACAAATATTCATACTGGATGAACATAATACCCCCATGGTCACACCTGGAAGCTGCCTGAACACAAAACATGTCACTGTAAAGTATTAATAATAAACCTGACACTTCACACTGCCCCCTCTCATCATCGATCCACTATTTTTCCATTTATTTTATAGACGAAGAGGAAGCCCTGAAGTGGATAGAAAATGAAGATATGAGGGATTTCCACAGGGCATGTTGGGAATTGGAGTTCCTACCTGTAGCTCAAAAACTGATGAAGACGCTCCGGCTTCTGGACCTGACAGCCTGACATGATGGGAGATGAAGGGTTTTCTTTACATGCAAAGTTGTTGTTGTTGTGGTATAAATATCAAAACTCTTATCTGTAGTGGGTTTTAAAGTGGCTGTAAATGTTTCCTTTTTTTGAAGAAAGCAGGTGAGGTCTGCACGAATTCATGTGAGTTAGAGCTGATTCTGCTCCTGAAAGCTGAAAAACTATCATCAAAACACATCCTACATCCTGCTGCAGCATCATCTACGTCTCTGTTGTCCATCCATATCCTCCCAAATGGTCATCATTTTGCAAGATTATGTTACTACAGTTTTACGTCAATAGGTGATTTGTCTGTACTATTTATTTCGCTAATAGAGGTAATTATGCAAAATAAAAGAAGCTATCAGAATCCTTGGAACTGAAAAACAGTGTAGATGTTAAGGTTACCATTTTTCTTTGCAGTTGTTTGGATAAATATGTGCATTTCTATCAGCGTTTTATTTTTATTTATTTTCTTGGCACCATTGTCTTTATTCATTTCAGTTTTAACCTTTAATGCACTTTAATTTCCACTTGCATAAATCTTGCTGAATTCTTAATTTCTGAGAATCTACGGTAATACAAGCTGTTTGCACATTTATGTTCCACGCTCCACTGTAACAACAGTTGGTGACACAGGTCTGTTGTTTCTTGGAAAGAACTATGTAGTTTGTGAAATAGAGACAAACTTCTATTTCAGTTCATACAACTGGTTATTTTTAATGTTTTATTGACTTGCATATGCCCAATTTAAATCCCAGATAATATTTATTGCTCATTTGTTTAATATTGCAAACATGTTTGTGGACGAATTTCACATTTTGCCTGTTCAGCTCACCTGCTATGCTCTTAACAAAATTAGCTGACCATTAAATAACAGTATCAACTGTTGACGTCCATTTTAACTGAACTTGGTACCAAATTATATGGTTCTTTCCAGGAAATTTCTTAGATTACTTGAAAACAAACTAGAATTTATAGACCCATAAAATAAAGTGTTAGCGACTAGTTTATGAGGATGTACTTTTAAAGAGATGAGTACGAGGAATTCACCTCGCAAACAAGTCTTTTATTGTCTATTGTGACGTTTGAAATTGTACATAATAAAAAAAAAAGAAGAAAGTCAGAAGACATTTTGCTTCTGAAAGCCTTTATTGTTATACAGATATGGGGCCAGGCAGTGCTTACAAGTTACACAAAGTAGCCTAAAGTACAGCTTTCCAAAAATCACATCGTTATTACATTGAAACAAGTAAGAAACGGCACTTAATATAAAACCCCCCAGTGTCTGTTCCCCCAGATTTCACACAATAGTGACCTTAAAAACAACCACAAGACAAATGTTTCAAAACCCCTACACAACTCATTAGCCTGAGCTAATAACAAACATTATCCTCTACACTGAATTTCTCAGGTTGATTTCAAAGACAACTGGTTGGCTGATATTACCTTGAAAATATTTCCTATGCCGTTACTGTATCGTCAGGGAAAGCCACTGATATTTGAAGGCAGTTTTGTCACTGGGTTTCTGCTGGTGATTGTGCATTGACAGACAGGCCCCTGTGGCCTCAATGTGAAAACACCCTGAATTTCAGACACACTACCAACCTCATAAAAACAGTGAAGCATTTTCCCCAGTGAGGTGTGACATGGAAGCAAACAGGAAAGAGAGGTAAGGTGTCGTACAAGGAATTCCCCTTATCTCAATCCATCTACCGATCAGGAGCTAAGGGAAATGTTGACTTCGGTAGCACGACAGAAGCAGGGAACTTTATCTGGTTCCCTCTGAGTCATACAGTTCTTGAGCTTATACAGTAAAATGAAATTCACATGACAGTCCCTGCACTGCACTGATGACAAACTGAACTATTCCCCTGAGTTCAGCTTACTGTTAATGAAGCCAGCTTTACCGTGAAAGTGTTCTTTGGAAAAGAAGATGATAGAACATCACTCAGTGTCTTTTTAATGAGTGATATTTTGCATAACAGCAGTGAAATATGCTTGCTAATTAGCACGGTTCATTTCATTTCCTGTATTTGTGCAACTGAACAGTGGAGGTTAGCTGATGGTGACACTGTGCTATGACTGATTCCTGAATTGTGTCGGCATCTCCCACTTACAAATACAATCTCTCGATGAATAATGAAACTAATCTGTTTAGGAGAAATCTACAAGTGATACACAATTCAATATCATAGTTTATTTTTTTCCAACTTTTTCAAATAGTTTCATATGAAAAACATGTCAGTAACTGACATCAGTCAGAAGTTTGAAAGAAAAAAAAAAAACAAAACAAAAAAAAACACTCAAACCTCTCAAAACCACGTTCAAATGTACCATCACCCTCCTCATCGAGATAGCACTCATTCATCTGTCTGATTCTCACAATCCAACCTCAGAAGAATGCACTACATTAATGGATTTAGTAAACAAAAAACAAAACAGCAGAGGTTTCACACCTCTGCTCAAAAAAAGCTGCTTTGCACTTGTTAGGTTTCCCCTAGAGAGGAAATAAGCACAGCTACAACCTTTTTGCGTTGAACAGCTATTGACCGCACTCGGTCCTGTTTGGGCCAGCCATGTCCACGAGTATACACATAGCCGCCCGGATATAGTCCCTGCTCGCCTTAGAGCACTTATATGTTTTATATAGAAAAACTGAAGAGGTATTCATTTACTGGTAAATTCACAATCCAAAGCCTTGAAGGGTTAGGGCAACCAGGCGTCTGGGATCAGCGGAAGACAGATTAGGTATGGTTGGGGCAACCGGAAGCAAATCCCTGGAAAACCTGGTTTCTAACTTTCTTTGATTACCTTTTCTATTTTCCCCCCGATTACCAGAAAAATCTAGACATTATCATCAACAGATGATGAACAATTATCTCACAATAACAGAGAGCTACAGCAGAAGCAAGAAGTCTTTCCTTCAAAGTGCCTCGCTTGTTTTGTTTTTTTTAAAGTTTTGTTTTTTTGACACGACATTTATAGACACCTTTATCTCCATTACTTCTGCAAAACACACACAACCATTCACACCTCAGTCATCATGAACACAGAACTCACCCGCACACATACAGTCAAAGTCAAAAAAGGGCTCAGACAATGTTCTTTGAGTTTCTTTCCAACGCCTGTATCGTTTTCACACACTCCTTGGATTAGCTTACATTGACATTTGAGATTTTGGGATGGGGTAGAGGAAAAGAGGAAGGGGGGGGTAATGCAGTGGATTTCTAATGGATAGGGGCTTAGAGGATAAAATGGGATTAGGGTGATTTGGGAATCAATATGACCCCACTGAATACAACATGGGAGCAGCAGCATCAGCACATATGAACACTGTGCTGGATAGTTCAGGCACACGTAAAAACAACATCGCCCAAATGCTTCCATCTCCAACAGCAACCACATGGACAACAACATCCACTTCTCTTAATACAAAATGAAATAAAAAGATATTAAAGAAACTAGACAAATAACAGTGACAACATAATCAAAGTGCAGACTCTTTGTGGCTGCACAGCTTTCAGGGGGTTTAGTATGGGTCTTCACTCTAGCAGGAGACAGAGGAGGCTGGCAGTGAACGTGTTGCACGCTGGAATACTGAAACACCGTCCTGCATGCCTCCGGTATCAGTGCTCTGTCCCGGCACAAACATCCCAGCTGAACAGATGGTTGCTCCGGGATGCCCTCTCTTGGTCAGGTTTGGCACTGCAGACAATACAAACTGTGTTTGTCTTTCCACTTGTAGTATGAGATGACTTTTCTTCAACAGTTTTTTTCCTCCCCTTGCTTTCCATTTGTTCTGATCCACTTCTAAACATCCATCTAACAAGCGCCGTCTCAATCCGGGGCTCTCTTCCACACATTTTTTTCTGAATTTCCCCCACTTTGATTTTCTTTTTTTTTTCTTGAAATGTCCCGTGAAGAGCAACAGCGACAGTAAAAACAAAACGATAAAAACGCCAAAAGCACTTCATGTCATGTAACGGGTGATCGCTCTCAGAGCGTATAACAGTTCTGCTTGCATTCGCGCTTCCATAAGAAGCAGATTAACATGGACCTGCGGAGACAAAAAGAGACGTGAGGTTTAAAGCACTGTGCTGTAGTTAAAATATCTACATCAAAAAGGCCAGGACAGGAGATTCACACTTTCATCTCACCTTCTCTGAGTGTTGAAACTGTCTCCAGAAACTCTCATACATTCGTTTGGTGGTCTTCTCAGGACTGCACACCATGGTCTTAATATAGATTTTAAAGCTGCGGTCCAGGAGCTGGTTTATCTCCCCATAATCATAGTCATCATACCTGAGGACACAGAAACACGATGTTAGCAAACAACAGCGCTGACTCATCATAACAACAGCCTTTACCAATAAAAGTTGTATCACACGACGAGAAAGCACAGCCTGAGCTTTCTGATTATCCGGCGACTCACCTGATACCAAACATGCAGTGGATGTAGTTCCAGATGGCCCTGCGCAGCATACTGGTGTCCACATCCTTGTGTGTTGCCATGGTGTTGTAGGTCAGGTTGTAGGCCATCTGGAACTTCTCATCCAGCATCTGACCGACATCAGGGTACAGTCGGTTGACCAGAGAGAAGCCATGATCCTCCCAGCTGTAATCCTAGAGAGACACCGTTGGTTAGTAACAGCCACTTGGATCATATTCTTAGTCTCTAAATTCAGACTTAGTTAGATTTTTACCTGTGCTCTGAATGTCGGCACATGCTCCCCCCTCCTGGAGAAGTCCTTGTAGCCATAGCTGGGGTCCTCAAAGTGTCTGGAGACATCTCTGGATGGGACACACTCCTCGTCCTCCGCTGTGACGACCAGCATGCTCTCCGTCTTCTCTCGCTCGAAGCGAGTTGCCATCTCCTCCTGGCTGGCCTCCTCGTCATCGCGGCACTCCTGTAGCTGTTTCATGCGCTCCATCAGCACCTCCACCTCACCGCACACCTCCTGCAGAAACGAAAACATCTGTGGTCATGCAAAAAGCACAAGTCCCACCTCTGTGGGGACTGTGAGACGTCTTCACTCAGCTTCTTGGGCTGAAAGCTGCTGCCTGAATTTAACTTTCACACACACACGCCCTCCTTAAGCACTCACGTGGTTGCCAAACAGATCGTCATGGTGAATAGCATGCCCGTTGCCATTAGCAATGTCACACATGCAATACTGGCCAAGCGATGGGGGTCTGAATGTGTGTCCGCCGTCGGAGTGGATCTCGGGCGTGATGCCGCACCCAAACGTGAACGAGGCGAGGGAGTGGTAGTGTGTGAGGAGGACCACTGCGTGGATCAGCTCTGCCAGGGACCAGCTGTGTTCCTCAGCCTTGAGAAGGCGCTGGAAATAAAACGGGGAAAAAATGAGTGATGCTAAGTGGAGCCAAATAATGACATCAATATCACTGACCTCTGGGAAGTGGGAAAACATGTTATGACTCCTCAAATCCAATTAACTGTCTCTTTATTTTCCACTTCCACGCCCTGTGATCCTCTATCTGTCCCTCACTCTCCGTCACCTTTGTTGTAACTGTCAAGCCCATTAAAGTTACACAGCTGCAGCTATATTCTCGCCTGCACTCATGATCTCAGCTTGTTACATAAAGTCCACATCCACCCTCCGGACCATTCCCGTCCCCTCACCTCAATATGTTCCTTTGTAAGCAGCCACGGTCGGTGGGCCAAGATTTTGTTGAGCTCCCCGAGCTGCTGCAACTTCTGAGGTGCTTCTTCGAGGCCGTTAAGCCACTTCAGATCCCCCCCAACCTGGAGGAAGTCGTTCACGTGCAGGTTGACCAAGTAGGAACACTGGTGTCTAGCTGCCGCCTGCAGGAGCAGAGGAGAAGAGAGCGACAGTCACCAGATATTCAACTACTTGACGTTTAAATAAAAATAAAATACAGTTCAACGAGAAACAGATCTGAGAGTCAGAGTTTGGGTATACCATGATGCCGATGTAGTGTCGGTAGTGCAAAGGTAGGGGTCCATCCATCTGCAGCAGGTAGTGCTGTGTACGCAGAAAACTCTCCAGATACTGTGGGTGAAATCCCATCACCAGAGAAATGTTGTCGAGGCGGCCGAGGGCTGCAAACGCATCCTCAAATATTGACTGTGTCCTGGCGTCCACTTTACTGACTTGAAGAATCTAACGGAGCATTAAAGCAAGGGACTAAATAAGTGATGTGTATAACATGGCTGCTAAAGATTTTAAGAGGGATTACAGATCGAGCCATACCTCTTTTTCAGGGATAAATCTGCTTGGTCCGTTACCTAAGGGTCTTGGGATCCTTACTCCCAAGTCCTGCAGGGCACAGAAAAGCAGAAAAACATGCACTTTAAATACCTCAGGGAAGCAAAGAGCTTCTAGCTCCGTTTGTCTGCGATCACCACTTCCCCATTTGCTCTGTGTCCCCTCTCTGTCTCTTTATGTCCCGGGCGAGAAGTGAGAAATCAAAATCGCTTTGTCTGTCTGACAGTATAAATTATTTTTTAAGAGTTTTATCCTACAATTAAAAGCGATTTGACGCTGTCTCAGTCGGAGCAGCGACATATAACAGTTTGCAGTCCAACAGTAAGTGGATGCATTAAAACACAATTAAATCGCGATGCTGCATAATTAATGAGACATGCAAACACGAAGACAGACACTTTGTCCACTTCAGAAATGATGTGAACCATTACACTGCCTCTATCATCTGCAGTAACTTTCCGCTGCTTGTCGAGACATGTCCACTGGTGGACAATGAGGCAGGTGAAGGGATGAATGAATGGCCACAAAATGCACATTAATGACATGACGATGAAAACATCTACAGGGCTGCTTCTTTCACACTGAAGTCAAACCCAGAAACATTTTCCTCCCGATGTGCACCAACTCATCTCGCCTGTGAACAAGCCTGGACAAAAGACCGCTCTGCGGCTCGTTTGTACAAAACAAACACTACCAACAAATATCCCCACTGCAAACTGAAACTTTAAAAGCTCTGCACATTTAACGACAGTTCGTCCCCAAGGAGCCTTTTCTCTTTCTCTCTTACCTTTTTGCTGAGCCGCTCACAATGGGTGCATATCTTAAACAAGCTTGTCACCGCAAATGAATTATTTTCCACATTTTCTGCCGGTGCGACTGCGTGCCTCATGTCGTGTCCTCCCCGCACTCTGCTTATATCAGGGGTGTAAAGGTTTAAAGGGCTTCAGGATGGCTGTTTCCTCCTCTCTTTGTTCCTTGAGGCACTGGGGTAAAGTGCTCAGTAGTCAGCTGTTGCAGCTCCACAGCAGAATACCGACCTCTCTCTCTCATACATTCGGTAAATAAGTCGAGCCGCGTGTGATTGACGGGCCCGGTGGCCAATCGGACGCCACAAAACAACCTCTCGGCAGCCAATGGTGGCGGGAGTGGCGTGTGGGGGCGGAGCTCCGCGTGAGGAGAAAGGGGGATGCAAAACGTGAGCAAAAAGAACAATCCCCCTCTAAGAAAACATCATCATCACTCCTCTGCTTCTTTTGTTCCCCGCTGCTATTGATCATGATTGACTTCACTGTTATGCACTGCACCCCGTATGCTAAACAATGGCTGCAATCAATTCAAGGCGACTCGCACTGGTTTCCAGAAATAGTACACTAGAGATAGATTTTTGTAACAATGCCAAATATAGATGGAGGGGGAGAAAAAAAAGGGGCATGTGTGTGTGTTATCTGTGTAATGTGCGCTCAAAGAAAAACAACAATCCAAAGCCAGCTCTAGCATGCAGCGGCAAGTTCATCTGCTGGCGTCTTGCCACACTGAGGGGGTGAAGTGAGCCCCGGCTCTGCTTTGGTGAGCAGCAGAAGAAGTTATAGATCCTGTGGGCTTAGATCTGCATGAGGCCCAAGTGAGTAGCTGTCGAATCGGCTGCTGCAGAAAAAAACAACAGCCTTTCAGTTAGTGGCTTTTGCACCACAGATAATGCTTTTCTTCCACCAATCAGCCCCGGCTGAAGTAGTCCTTTAAAAGCCAAGAGGAAGCAGAGATAAGGAAGGTAGGTCTTATGGCTTTGTTTATCCTAGCTTCACAATAACATGCTCACTGGCACAGTCCAACTGTTGTATCACACTGCTGTGGTCAATAATTACTCAGAATTATATCAGATGAGGTCTACTCAAAACAGCAATGTACTGCAAATGTTATATTACAATGTAATGTCCACTATTTTTCATTTTGAACTGTTTTTGTACCAGAAACCCAGAAACTGCTCATTTGTCTTTGACATTCTTGGGATTTCTTTTTGTTTTTATGTAAAAGAACATGCAAGACAAGTATTGTTTCCTCTGTGGACTGCCAACAACAACAACTTTACAAAAACAGTTACATGTTGCCTGGCAAACACACACACACACACACACACTTGTGTGTCAGTTTTGTCAGTGAGATTTTAAAATAACATTTTCCAAGCAAAACAGAAAAGCATTTTCTTAGAGATTCCACCAAGATTCATTAAAATGGGAGAAAATTAAATAGTTTTTAAGTTCTTCAATATACTCCCCTTATTTCAGTGCATCCATAGTGCCAAAACTCTGTGGGATGGCAAATAAAAAGCAGATAAAGAAGTTAAATTGATACAGAAGAAGTCAAGACAAGTCTGCCCCAGTGCACTTTGATCGCAGGTCTGCTCAGACACACCACAAGTCCACAGCCCTAACAGCTAGATAGCACGGTATTCAGCAGGTTCATTGTGTGAATCGAGCCAACTGCCCCCCCGCCTCCCCGGACCCTCTCCTGATGCCACACAGTGGGGTGCAGGGCAGCGGTAAACATGTTCCCAGGGCTGGAGTCAGCACTCCCAGAGCTGCCAGGAGCCCCATGGCTCAGCAAAGCTGCAGAAGAGGCTGGTCAGCGTTAGGGCTTACGACACACCAAACCTTTTCACATAAAAACGCTTAGGCCCGGGGGTCCAGCCCGGCGGTCAGGGCCAAACACTATTGTGAGAGTGCACACGCTGACCAGTCTGTGGAGTGTTACTGTAATCACAGGGACTCAGGCATATACCCTTCACAGATTAACTACGGCTGAGACTGTGCATCCAGCTGGTTCAATAAATAGTTAAAAAGCTGAAACTGCTGCAGTTGGTTCACACTGGTGTTTAATTCACAATCTTATAAACATGTCATTAACACTTATGTAACTGGCATTACTGGGAGATTTGTCACCAAAATCCCTTGTGTGCATTAGAAATTGGAAATACTCAGAAAGCTTCACAAACGTTTAGCAAGTGGACCTTGAGTTTAGTTGTTTTTGTCGAACCACACCCTTAACCATCAAACTTATCTCTTGCACTCTTGGGTCTCCTATGGACTCACTGTAAGGAAACTGAAAAACACAGACTCCTGATTTCAATATGCAGTGCCTGCCTTGTGTTACAGCCCATAAGACTTCAGAGGTGTCTTCGAAAGCTCCTTCAGAGCACAGTGCGACATAAAGAAACCACAATGCAGGTGTCTCAGGGGAGTTTGAAGACCTACATTGTCAGCTTAGTTTAGTTTTTTAACGTCACATACAGTAAAGTTAATGCTGTTGGTCTCCAAGTTAATGGAAAACTAGTTGAAGCCAAAAAGAAACACAAACTTCGTCTTTGTGAGCAAGCCCAAATGAACACAGGACATCCAGCAGCTGACACATATACAGTATCAGATGTTGGAGGAGAGAAACCTTTCAGTTAGAGGAAGGTCAATCAGTCACTGTGCCACCTTGAAGATTTGAGTTGGGTGTACAGGGGTTAAGCTTCCCCACCAACCAGAATCACCTCAGATTTGTTTTAACAGTGTGCATATAATCAGATAGTGATCGAAAGGAGGAAAGCCTGAACAATGGACACATTTCCAGTTGCGTTACACTAATGGCAATAAAAATATTCCCATAAACAGTAACAACCTAGGAGATTGTACCGATTAAAAGTCTTTCACATGCCCGCCTTCAGGCCCATATCGCTAGTTGTTCTCACCTCCTACAGACGTGGTTACTTTCAAAGTTTCCATCCAGCTGAAGCTTTTCAGAATCAAACACACTCGTATAATACTACTTCATATAGTACTAGTAGATTGTACTTTAAAATCTGGACAGAAACAGCAGCAGCAATTAGTTTTGATGTCACAAAAATATATGCAAACATTTTTTTAAGAGTAGGTGTTTAAAAGGAAAAGGTTTTTAGAAATTAAATTCTTACAGCAACAGAAATAAAACCAGACCAAGCTCAATTCAAGACACGTAGGTGTTTTGGTGCTAGAAATTTTCATGGCCTGGTGTGACCATGACCCTTTGATGGATACTGACTTTGTATTGACTTTGTACCTTTGCATAACATAAAACATGAACATAAACATCTTTAATGGAAGAGGAAGAAGGGGTTAAGAGTGTAGCAGTATCTGACACAGATACAACATGAAGTTCACCAAGCATATCAGTAGTTGGAAGAAAAGTGAAAAACGTGTTGGAAAAGTGGTGTGACAGGTTTACATTTGTGTTTTGACATCGCTTGCTGCAAAAACACGCATTACTTTGTCATTACTGGAACTAACTGTGTCCACTTTAAATTAAAAAATCACCATCGTGGTGAATGTCTCCGCGTATTTTTCAGGCCTGCAGACGAAACGATCGTCGCTAAAAGTACAACAAAAGCAATTTAGCAAGTTCAATAAGTGATTTTGCCACTGAGGAATTTAAGGTTTAGCCTGGTGAAGCACAACCAGTAAACAAATCCTGTATGTGTAAGAGCTGCAAAACAAAAACTAAGGACAGAAAATGTGATATAAACAAGCAGCTGTTTAATTTAGACCTATCTATTGTAAATAATTAGTTCACTAAAGTTTTATCAGTGAACAGCTTTCTCAAAAGCTCACAAAAGAAGTTGTTTCCCCTTTATGAGTGAATTAGTGAATTAAGAGCGGCCTTAAGCCAATAAAGAGGATGATGAAAGAGATTAAAAAACAGAGAGGAAGCAATGCCAGGCAGAAACTCTGCACATATGTCTCGGCGCTACAGCTGCTGTGTTTTCTCATGCAGCAAGATACGAGGGAACCGCAGAAAGTGTGGGGATGTTCAACAAGTGGCATAAGTCCACCAGACCAGTTCAAACCCGACCTATCGGTGCACAGAGGAGAGGAAGCAAAAAACTCTTTAACACTGACATAAGCCTAGCAACAGGCGTCCACCAATCAGAGGGCAGAACAACAGTTACAGGAACCAATCTTCTCCGCTCTCTCTCTCTCTCTCTGCCTCTCCGCTTCTCTGAAAAATAGAAAAGGAAAACAAGAAAAAAAGTTCTGCCGAGGTAAGAAGTTCACTCAACAGCCTAATCTGCTCAGTTACATAGAGAGTAAATCAGCTTTCTCATCTAGTTTCCCAGTTGTAATGTTTGTCCGTTTCCAGTTTCTCTGACAAGAAGTGACAAAACAAAGTTGTCGTAAAGCAAATGCAAAACCACACGGATCAACTCTGCCCAGAGGCTCACAGCTCTCATCTGTGACAAACAACTGCACAACTTTGTCCCTGTAAACAAGTTACGACAACCATTGAAATCGCTTTTTAAACAGCGGAGGAGAGTAGAAACACACATAAAGGCTACTGATACACAAATATGAGAGTGGGCTTTACCCATTTCACAGTCAAGAGTGAAAACTGCAGACTAAGAGGGTATTCCCCACCCCACTCTTCAAACACAGCTCTAGGTTCGAGTCTGCGCGTCTATCACCAAGCAGACTGGATGGTTAACCCTTCGCTGTCTAACAGGCCGCAACCTGCACACTTTTCTCTGACGTTTTTGACTGTTAACGTCCAAAGTTATCAGAACCTGTTGACCATAAGCTTCAGAGTCGGACTTTAAGCTTCATTTTTATTTGATATAAAGATATATCAGTCGGACCAGTGTGGGAATTAACTAGATCAAATATTCCTTATGGTCATCTTGGAACAACTCTTGGTCCATTTTCTTATTTTATCTTCAGCTGGTTTGCTGTGGTGTGTGTGTGTGTGTGTGTGTATTCTGGCACGTTATCAGAGTGGAGCAGTCTCGCTGAGCACTGGCTTTCCTGAGAGGAGAGGCGTACTGGGAGGAAGCTGGGAGGAAGCAGCACTCCCTGGTTTCCATAAAATGCATAGGTGCCGTGGGGACCTCAGGGAGCACACAGATATGAGAAAAAAACGACAGATCGAACGGGAAAAGATGACTCTTATTGTGAATTTGTACTACTAGGCGTGATCATGCACATACACAATTCCCTGAATAACCTAAATGTATTGTGTGTGACAATCCACTGGAAAGGCGTTGGTCTGCAACCCTGGTGAGCACGTGAGGAAGAGTGAGTTCCCGGGGATGTTTTTCTAACAAGGAGAGGGCAGCTGTCACAATATGGCTCTGAGAGAAAAGATCCCATTGAATAGCAGAAAACGCCAAACCTCCCCTGCTATCTTTAGCCTGATATCACACAGCCAACAAAAATCAATGAAAGCCTCTCCCATTTGCTTCACCTGTCCTCTTTTGCCTCTATTTCCATAATAACAACCTCAGCCGTCCTGTGACTCCATCACAAAGCTTACCAAAGGAAAACACGGGAGATAACAGGGTGAGTCCAGAGGTGCTGCCAAAAGTTCAAAAGATTAAGACGGTGAAATCTAGGGTGAGCTCTATCTCTACTGTTATCCAAAACATGGGACTAACAAGCCTGATCAGCATTGAGACTTTAACAGCCCCAAAGAAAACAACTCTTGTGGTGAGGCGCTGCTGTGTGCCTCCTGGCATTCACAGCTGCTTTTTTCTCTCTCTGACAAGACGTCGGCTCTGCTGACTGAGCAAAACATGACTCATCTCACTGGGAATTGTGCCAAAAAGTTGTTGATCGTCACCCTGTAGCTCCTAATGGCCATTGTAAACCTGGCACAAAGGAGCCGACCGTTCGCTCTGCGAGGAAGCAGAGAGGTGATGATTCAGACCCAAAACCACCAAGAAACAAGTTCATAACAGCAGCTTTAGGCTGACAACACTCCACCTAGTAATCAAAATGTGAGCCACTAATCAAAAGGCAATAAAAGCTAGATGAGTCGTTGAACCAAACAAACATTTAGGCCATTTTTATGTCTCTACTCAAAGAAAACAAGACTGTATGACAGTCCTGAGAGTGGTAAACCGGTGTGAGGTGTAGCAGCTGAGGGAGCAGACAAAAACAGGACCTGATAAACTAATAATACATAAAAGAGGCCAAAGCAAAAATCAGAAACTATTGCACTCTGAGTTAATCTGTACTTCTGTGACACTGGTTTCACTCCTGCCCTTCTCTCTTTCCACCGTCTATTCTCAATCTCTAACCTTCGCCAGGATATGTTTTGATTGCAGAGTGGAAGAGGGGATGTGATACCGGTGTACTCTAAGGGGGAGGAAGTGATATGGGCTTAAGAACCATTTTGGCAGTGTCCTATTACTTCATTAATAGGCAATGAGTCCTGGTACTGAATGGCAGAACAAAATGGATGGCAGAACCTCATTTAAGTGTGACATCACGGTGATTGCCACATTAATGTTTAATCGTTTATGAAATGTCACTTTGATTAGGTGGAAACTTGAGCACATTGCTCTCTGTCCTTTTCACCCCTTATCACTGACTCAACATTTCCAATTATTTTACTGGATTTTTTTTTTTAAAGCTTTGTTTGACAATGAACAGGGGAGACACACAAAATATGAGAAAGAGCAAACAAACTATTCATATTTTCACCATATGTAAAAAAAAAAAATTCAACTTTGCTTTTGATCACAAGCTGTCAGTTTCCAAAGTAATAGTGTAAATGAACATTTGTACATGAAGTTTTATAATTTCTCTATTAACCGAGAGTCTGACCGTCACGTGGTCTCGTCTTAAATGACACAGATATACTTCACACTCACATTTCTTGGCATATTAAAATAATAAGTCCTGGCAAAAACTGGCAAAGAGACTGGCAAAAACCTATTTGCTGTAAACAAAACACTGTAAATCCTGCTTTGTATTTTTGCATCATGCCCTGCCTCCTGTATGCTCTACCCAGACACCACCACTCATAAACCAAATAAAAAGAAAATAGAATAAAAAGAAATAAATAAGGTCAGTCAGAGGTCAATGAGACGCATCTGAATCACACTGTATGTACTTTTTAATAGACTTAAGTGTAAAAACACAGTAAAGTCACCTGACTCTGTATGTGCAAACGTGAGGGACAAATACCAACATGCACTATTTCATGCATCTCGTCCCCTTGAGAATATAACCACTGAGTTCCTCAAATATGAAAACACAAACCACATGATGTTAGATCATGGGTTTGCACTGTCCAAAACAACGGCGGAAAAATGTAGAAAATGCTGACATAGACACATTATCCTCTGGAGCTAAAATGTGTCCATACATCTCACAAAAGAGCAAACACTGTGAGTATTTTACATCTCACCGTAACTGAAAATTAAATGAAATGTAAAATATTATAATCATTATAATTAGTGATGTATGATAAATGTATTCATAATCGCAATGCCGGCCTGTGCACTTTTATAACCTCAAAAGGCTGAGATTCAATTAAACAAATATGTACATGTGTGAACGTGACAACCTGTGTCGTGCTTGTGTGCAGTTTGGTCATTACGTATAGAGAGATAACCAGTCAGTCTCTGTCCAGGCAGTGGAGCGAGTGGTGTGTCATGTATATGGTCACATGACTTCCCGGTGTGCACTGTCACAGATTTAGGGACTTTTCTAACTCCCTTTATGACTTTTTATTTCCCAAAGACCAGTTAGCGACAACTCTAGCAACCTTTTCGGAAATTAACTACTTTGCTTGGGAGGAGTCGCTAAAATTTGTCAGTGTGTGTGTGTGTGTGTGTTCAGTGTGTGGCGGGGCAGCAAAACATTCAACTGACCAATCAGCAGCTGTGAATGACCAATCATTTTTCTTTTTTTGTTAACTCAAAAGTTATATTTAACTATTTTCTTCTCTCTCTTTTGGCTTATGTCATGGTTGAGGTCGCCACAGCAGAGCAGGGTCCACACATAGATTTGGCAAAGGTTTTAGGCCGGATGTCCTTCCTGACACAGCCCTCCCCAATGTTGTGTCCCCCCCAGGGAGGATTCAGGTCGCAAACCGCCAACCCTCGACCACTCTACCAACTGCCCCACTACCGCTCCTCCAAGGTTAATTTAACTTGACTGTCAAATTTTTCTCACAACATACAAAGTTTAGATGCTTATTGATGTGATGACAACACCTTAAGATGATAGGTTTTTGTATGTTTTACGCTAGTTCAGTTGAGTTCAACATATCTAAACATAGCAAAGTAGATATTTTTTGTGCTCCTTAGCTCATACTTACGGTCTATATATATATT
>OMLM01001542.1:60109-85781 GCA_900302695.1 Helostoma temminkii
TATTTTTTTTTTGAATGTACACATACTTTAAAAGTGCTCTACGTTAACATGTAGGGCCTGTGTGTATGCTGATTGACTTTTATTAACTCCCCATAGACCTGGTGACCCTGACAGAAGAGTGTCTGCATTGTGTGGGTGATTCTCAGTCTCATGCCACAGTAGTGTAAAGACATATTTGCTCTGAGGTTAATCAATTACAGGACTGTGGCACAGAGAAAGGAGCAGACCAACAGCTGAAAATAAAATGTATCCTTCACCTTGTGGACTTGAGCCTGATTTAAATGTCTCACTAACACAATAAAGTGTTGTGTAATTAAGAAATAAGATGGCTTCTGTCCACTGTAGCGTGCCCTGATTATATGACTGTGGCGCAAAGAAACATTAGTCACTTTGTCCATCCATGCAGCCAATGAGTTGTTCCTTTTAAAACAATAAAGTTGGTACTTTTATGACTATTTTCATATGATTTTTTAGGTATCACAAACACACGCAGTGATAACTTCCTGGAGGCTTGATGATACAATATCTGTGTAAGTGGTCTTACATAACTTAACCGGGTAAGCACCGTTGTATTTACACCATCATCACGTCTGGCAGGGTTCATATTGGTGTCACGCTTAATAAAAATGAATGAATCTATGACAAAGTGTATTGATAAGCAGCTAACGTTAAAGGTTAAGCTCACTCTGCTGAATCAGTTTTATTTACAGGCTAAATAATAAATACCCACATGATGATATAACAGACGAGAAGATCATCTTGAAGGTGAGTGTGCACTTAAAAAGTAAACCGCTCTAATGCTGTTGTGCTTGTGTTATTTTAAAAAAAAAAATAACGTTCAAAAGGGGAAGTTCTGTAAATTCATATTTTTACAAATCACTCTCACAGACCACTTTTATTAGGACTTTGCTCATAAGTCACTTATTCACACATAATGGATGTCGGGGTTAAGGAGGGCATTCACAATGAATGAAAAGAGTGATGAGCGAAGAGTGATAAAAGGCAGGAGGACAGAGGAAAAGGATTATTTAACCAGAGTGGAGAGAGAAAGCACCTTGGACCTTATCATGGATAAGTAAACACCCCACACCGTCTGGAGTGACATCATTGTCCCAGGGAATCAATAACCAGCTGCTTCCTGTGCAGCGGGGAAAAAAAGAAATCGTTGCCCACTCACCTGAGGAGGCACACACAATAATGTAGAGTACATACATGGGAAGCATTAATAGAAACAAACCAGTATCTGTGTGGCTTCAGTATGAGGTCAGCCAAAGCACAGCGTAGGCCTACTGACGAAGTGTAAAGTGGATAATAGCTCCAGATTTTTATCAGGTTTGCCACACAAACACACACATGCACACACCTCAAACCAAAGCAGCACAGCTCAGCCTCAATCTGCAAGTCTCCCAGATACCGCTGTTTTCCTCTGGAGCATATATCAAACTCTATTCCCTTAGCCTGGTTCTGGCTCAGTCAACAGTAGATTATTACACAAGACAGGCTGAGTTCAGGAGTAAGTGGAGCCTAACTGTATTTTTAACCACACAGGCATTTAGCATCACTCAAAAGGCTCCTTGTAAATTTTGTCACCCATAAATGTGTCTGGTATGTGGTATGAGCTTTAAGCACCACAAACTGACAAAACTGCAGCTGGATGTGTTCACCAAATTATTTCAGCTAAGCAGAAAATGCATTGCTTCTGGCTTGTTTTCCCCTCACTAAATGTCTTGGAGGAAAAGTTCAGCATCGTGAACACTGATCTCAGATTGCTGCTGTTCACCAGCCAAGGCGAGCAGTGAAAGAGCGAGCTAACTGACAGGACAGGATAAGGGGATAATGAGTAACTGAGCTCGCTGCAGTCCCCCCCTCACCTGTTTGTGTGCGCAACAGGAAGGAGAGGGAATAAGAGACGACACAGAAATGGAAACAGAGGGTGAGAAAGATATCAAACAACACTACTGCAGTTCAAATCACGCTTTCTAAATACAGCCTGAGTGAAATGTGTAATGAGAGAAAGTTACAAACTGACTCTAGCTCTCAATTTCAACACGGAAAGAAACTATTTTTTTCTACACAGAGCAGACCGGTTTCATTATCATATGTTACACATACTGTGCATTAATCTACTTGGGAAAATATTACGTGGTTAGCCGCAGCAGCTCTTTCAGTATTGGTTCTGAGTGAGTATAAAGAAACAGTGACCAGATATGACAATCTCATCTTCGCTGTGTTCGCTCACCTGGGGCACCGTCTGTCTGTCCATCCACATCCTGCTGAGACGCCAAATGTTGTTATAAAAACGGCCAAAATGGGCTTATGGGTAAAGATGGTCACCCAGCAGTCACTGATCATACTTACATCCATTTGTGATTAAAAAAAAAAAAAAAAAAAAGGCTGACATAAATAAATGTCAGCTGTGTTCCCACAATTCACATCCTGAGGTTGAATTAATTTGTGTTAAAGAAATATTTTTAATTGCCACATTCACTTCTTGGCTAAATTAAGCTTAGAAGTTCAAGTTTAGATATGTCTGGTGAATATAAACTACTGTACAGCTAGTTGGTTACATTAGTTCACCTCAGCTTGTTTGTTGCAATGCCACAAACGGGATTTGAACTCATAGTCTCCTGTATGGCAGTCAGCTTCTTTACCACTCAGCTATCCGTTAGCTAGTGGCCAACAGTTTGAAAGTTGCCTATTTGTTCTTTCACCACGTGAAGCGCTGCCGAAGTCCGCGAGAAATAGTTTCAGCAATCACACTAATTATTAGGGTTAGGGTTATTATTAGTTAGAGCTGTTTGCAGCTCTCCCACTAATAAAGAACAGGATAACAATAGTGTGAGAGCTGTTTGCAGCTCTCCCACTAATAATAATAATAATAATAAAGAACAGGATAACAATAGTGTGAGAGCTGTTTGCAGCTTTTGCAGCCAATGACTGTCTGAAGTCTGAATCAGGAGTTTCTGGAGATGCTGTGCCAGGTCTTTGTTACAGCCACCTTCAGTTGCTGGTTGCTTGAGATCAGATGACTGACTTGGCCATTAAAGAATATTCCATGTATTTGCCTTCAAAAGTCTTGACTTGCTCTTAAAGTATTTAGGGTCATTATCTTTCTGCACTGTAGCGCTGTCCAGGTTTTCCACTACATTATCTATTAATGATTTTGTCCTTATACACCACCACAATGGATTTGGAGTGTATAATTTCAGCTTTAAGAGGTTCCACAATATATGGCATTTACCCTTTAGGTATTTCAGCTGGATTTACAGCAAGGTACCTTAATTTTAAAGGTTTTTTAAAAATTTTAAAAGTATTTGGACAGCTTACTGACAGAAGAAGAAGAAAAGTTAATTGATACAATTATCTAAATTATATTATCTATACTACATTATTATATTATATTACCTACACTATGTTATATTAGGGCGCCGCACCCCCCTAATATAAAACTATATATAATATAAAACATAATTGTAACTGGATTTGTCTTCTGTCAACATAATGAATATATGGTCACAATTAATGTAAATGAAAAGTCACAAATATGTTGATACTTGTCAAATAAATGTCCACAAGCAAATATTTCTGTCCGCCAAATTATCCGTTCTACAACATCTGTTTTTCTGTTCCGTTAATATATCGAATCTTGCAGTTCAAGATGCTAATGTGTGACTGTATTAACATGTTTTATGGTTGGGTTGTAAAAATAGATACCTTTTAGCTAGAGTAATTTTAATACATCTAATAATAACAGTAGTGGATGCAGCTGATTGACAGCAATTGGGAGTTTAGCTATGTGGATGAATAATAAGCGCAAAACTGCTTTTTCCTCTGTCACTGTCCTCAGACAGAGAAGTCCTGTTAAAAAAAACAGCCCATAGCCTGGTTAAGTTTCTAAGTGAGTGACTACACCGCATATTTTTAACTAATGTTAGCATACGGTTCAGGTCAAGTCCGGATTGGACTTACAGATAACGGGTCAGTCTGGAACTGAGCTTTGCATGTTTGTTAGGTATGCAAAATTTGACCCATTCAGGAATAAGGACTCAGATCTGCCTCATGTTCCAACATTCCAGTTTCGTCTCCATAAATACCACAGAACCTCCCAGAAGATATTAAAAACTTGTAGTTCTGGAGGCAAAGTTGCACAACTCAAAATGCATTATTTATTTATTTATTATTAATTGTAATTCAAATTTACAAACAATGTTTTCTTCAAACCCCAGAATGTAAAATGTCGACTGAATTAACTAGATTTCAATTGATTTTATAGATAATATTATACGCTGCATTTCAAACGATGCATGTATAATTTTTTCTACGAAGAAAAACAACTAGTTGTCTATTTGAAGATACTTGTTGTATATTAAGATACTTTGCTACCATGTGTGATTCACCAGTTGACATGCAGGCTTATAGCTTCTGTGTAGACACATTATTAGTCTACAAACAGCCCTGTGTCTGCTGTACCCACCCACAGATGAGGTAGTTGTTTTCCCAGCGGTAGCGTAATTCTAGAACAAACTCCTGCCAGAGGTGCGCAACACCCCGCAGTCCACCATGGTAGTAGTTCACCAGACAGACACACAATGCCAGACGGTAGGTGAGACTGTCACTGGGTGCTGACTTCAACTGGAGGAAGAGGTTCTAGACACAGGGAATGAAGCAGGATACACATTCTTTTTATGGAAAGGTCTAATTCTACTGATTAATACTGTAATTTATATTATAGTAATTCACCAAAGGAAAAGCCATAGAAGTGAATGTACAGTCTCACTGTCAATCAGTGTTTTGTTGATACAGCAGAATTATGACTGGAATAATGTATGGAGTGGTCTTTAAGGTGATTGCAAAAGTATTTGGGGAACTTGTTGCAAAAATAAATAAACAAAATATATATTGAAATATATTAATATAATAAATTGTGTTTTCTGTAAAATTCTATTTAACTAGCCGTTTATAAAAACTGCATTGTCTGTGTCTGTGCAAATGTATGTCACATGTCATTTTTACATTTACATGCATTCTGTATTCTATAAAACACAAACCGAAACCTTGGTCGTCACCTGACTAACAAACTAATTTAGTGTCAAAGTGGAAAAAGGTGATACATACATTATCAGAGCTTTTCTCTTGTTCAGCTTTCTCACAGGAATTTGTCTGTGCAGTTTTATTCTTGCTATTATCTGGTGACTTCTCGACAGCAGCGTCTGGGAAGAGATACTGAGACATAAAAAAAACAAGCTGTAAAGTGCAATTTAATTATACATTTACATAAATCCAAATTTCTTGTACTTAATATTAACTAAGACTAATGTAGCCTTCTTCCAAAAGTGGCATTTGGTGTAAAGGACAATATTTTTTAAGGCCAATACGTTCTATGGCAGGGACCACATTCTTTGTGATAAATTATTATTCGGGACAGTAGTAGGCTGTTAAACTACTATGTTAGCTTAGCACCAAATCTCTTCTAAAAAGTGTGACATTTGACCTGTGACCATCAAATTAGAACCAGTTAATCAACAAGTCTAAGCTGTCAAATTTGAATAAATACCCCTTAAAACCTTCCTAATGTATTGCAGCAACAAGAATTGGATAAACATAAAGTGACTGTGACCTTAGACAACTAAATCTAAACAGTTCATCACAACTGTCCAAGTGAACAGCAAGATCTGAGTGACTGTGAAGTCAGTGTGATCTTAACTTTAGGCCACTAAAATCGAATATGACTGAAAGATATTCCCTCCAAACATTCCTTATATATCACGCTCACAAGAACATGGGTGGTAATGTGGATGGATCTACGGACAGATGAACAGATAACCTGAAACCCATCAACACATTGAGACACAAACTGGTCCACCCCAAGGACAAAACACCCAGACACAAACAGAGCAGTGTAGTATATGCAGCCAAGTGCAGTGAGGAATGTACAGATCTGTACATAGGAGAAACCAAACAACAGCTCCACAAACGCATGGCAGAACACAGGAGAGCCAACTCCTCAGGACACAACTCAGCAGTCCATCTGCACCTCAAAGGCAAGGGTCACTCCTTTGAAGACTGCATTATTTATACTCTGGACAGGGAGGACAATTGGTTCAAACAAGGTGTCAAAGAAACTGTTCACTGCCAGATTGAGTGACCATCACAGTGGAGGTGTTTTATGGCACAATCTATCACCCTTTTACATTGCAGTGCTTTCATCACTACCCAGTCGGTTTTACAGTTGTTAACACCTAGTCTCAGGTGGTCACAGTGACACACCTGTAAGACAGAAAGATCCACAACACACAGTGTAAGGCTAACAACAACTGACTCCACACTGGTTATAAGCCTGTAACTCCAGCCAGTCAGTCAGAACTGATGAAGCTTCTGGATGGAAGGAGAAACATCCTCAAGAACCATGAAATAAGTTTAGTTGCTACTTACCAGATCCTTCAAGACAACCTGAAAACATAATACCTTTGGTCCTGGCTTGGAGGAGTTTGCTAGCAGTTGAAGGGAAGGTTATGGGAAATTTTGTGATGTAGCCACCAATTATCATCCATTTCTTTTTAGGAAATAGTGTTAAAGCAAAAACTATTGAAAAAATTTAAAATTTAATTTTCAATTTAGAGTAGAAATAGAAGAGTGTAGGTGTGGAGACTCTGGACTATGGAGGCTGCATCAGAAGAAATGCATCATCACGGCAACAGCAGTGGTTACACAAGGGAAATGCTGCTAGCTCTCCAAAATAAAAGCCTGCTACTATCAAGGAAACCTAAAATTACCCAAGATATGGGGATCAATACAACACACATGCACCATCACCACAGAACAGGTCAGAAAGCAATTGTCTACACTCAAAACAAACAAAGCAAAAAGACCTAATGACATCATCTTTAGAAAAATAAGTGTACTGGTTTACACTCTACACATCAGACCTCTGCTACAACTCTTCCTCTATCTATAGGAACATGCCACCTACAGGTTGTCTAAAAACCCCTCAGTTATTGGTTGGAGGCTGATTTCCAGAAGAGCACGAAGACCCCACTCCCATTCAACATCCTGGGAGAGGATGTACAGATAGTGTTAGTGAGTCAAGTTTTTTTTGGAGTCCATTTTAACAAAAAAATAGAATGGTCAAACAATATAGATGCCCTCTACAAGAAAGGACAGAGCAGACTGTTTTTCCTCAGGAGGCTTAGCTCTTTTGTTGTGTGTAACAAGCTACTGAAAATGTCCTATCAGTCTATAGTAGCTAATGCTCTGTTCTTTGCTGTCATGTGCTGGAAAGGTGGCATAAAAGCTTCTCTGGGCAACAGACTGAACAAGCTGATCCATTGTAGGACTGGACAGTCTGGAGGCTGTGGCAGAGAGGTGGATGGTGGATAAGATCAGAGCTATGTTGGATAATCTGTCTCATCTGCTTTATGATGAACTGAGACAGATTGGAAGATCATTCAGCCACAGACTGATTCCACCAGAAAGACAGAACGCTTGAGGGGGTCCTTTGTGGTCACCGCCATTAGACTGTGCAATAAGATGTGCACACCATCTCAAGAATAACTAATTAATTCAATTTGTAATGTACTTTAATTTTTTTGCTCTATTTTGTGCTATAACAAGTGAATTTCTCATCTCTTGTCTGAGTCTAAGATAGCTGCTACTTCGACCACCTTGACCTATGTTTCTAGGCACATGGTAATTAATATAATAAAGCAGAACCATCTATAGTGGGTTGGATGCCGTCTCTTCTAATCAGCCCCGGGTATTCCCCAAGAACATTTCTAATTGTCTATGTAGCCCACGTTGTTTGCAGGACACCACCAAGACAGCCAGTGGTCAAATGATGTGGCTAAACATGTCATCACTGGTCAGATTGGCAAAAGGTCCAGAGAAAACCACAGAGTCCAACATTGTTTTAGCAAAGTTGCATATCAACTCCATATTAATTTTAGTGACTTCTGATTCTGCATAATGAACTCCTGTGTGGAAGACAATCTTATTCTAACTAAGCTTATCTTTAGCCTCGAGTTTCAAGTAGGATACAATGTCTGGCCCTTGAAATACACTTGATGATGGTTACTCTATCTTCATGTTTCAGACTATTGAGCTGCCATTAATTAGACTGGGGTTTCACAGCTGGGTGTGTCACTGTGTGGAGAAAATCTGTTAGAAACGTGAACTGTTTTGTGGTGTACCTTGAGCTGATTTAAAATGCTGCAGCCAGAGTTCTGACTGGAATTAGTAAGAGAGATCATATATTAGCTTCCCTCCATTGGCTCCCTGTAAAATCTAGAATAGAATTTAAAATCCTTCTTCACCTGCGCACCCTTACTCAGACTACTTTTTCCCCTACCTGTTTTTTTCTTGCTCTGTGGGACTGCCAGTCTGCATTTAAAAAAGCTGACCTCATTCCAGTTTTTGTTACACAGTCAGCTGTTCGCTTCTGGCACTTACTGAAACCTGAATCACCCCACAGAACATTGCCACCCAGCTGCAGTCTTCACTAATTTTTCCTTTTCTCACACTACACTGCCATCAGGACAGGGAGGTGGGGCTGGTCTTCTCATCATAGACACTTGGGGGGGGGGTTTATATGTATAAATGATTGATTAATTGTTTTTAGTAAAAATAAAAATAGAAGAGCTTAAATAATCGATAGATTAATCGAGTAATCAAAAATTATAATTGATAGAATAATCCACAACAAAATAATCGTTAGGTGGAGCCCTATACATTACACCACATTTGGTAGATGTGCAGTTAACTCAATAAAACATAATCACTGTATAATAAGTTTATTACCAATAAATCACTAAGGCACTGCTCCAACTAGGATTCCACCTCCAGCCAACTAATCTCCAAGCCTCTACGTAAAAACTCCTGTTCTCAAAAGCTGCTTTAATTCAACATGTAGTACAAAGACAATCACCCCACTGTGTCCAATTTCATTAAAGGTTTTTGTTTTCTGTGAAAATAATAGACAAAACACTGAGCATGAAAATCACTTACCAAAAGAACAGAATTGAGTACATCTGTGTTGAGTGGTGACTCATCAATGCGCCTATGGCGCCGGATATGCTTTCTGGCACTGTGTACCATATTAGAGACGGACAGTTTGGAGATAGGCACTGTTGCTGCAGGCTCTGTCAGCTTGGATAAAGCAGAGCTGATGTCCATATATTCTGTAAGTAGATGGGGGTTGGAGAAACAGTTATTTACAATCCCATTTGTGTGGCAGCTGTAGTTCAGGTGGTAGACAACACCCCTCCATGGCACTTCTGCCTTCATTGGTGTGCAAGTTTGAGTGTGAATGGGTCGATGAAAAGGAAAGTACTTTGCACACCAAAGCACACCATTTACTATTTACATTTAGCTGTGTTATCATCATCTTTCTTACAGTATATCTATATATCTATATCTTCAGAGTTGCTGAGATAAATAACAGAAGGCTGTATGCAAACATTCTTGAGTAGGGTGTTCCATACTTTAGAATACAGTGTGCTTATCAACTTTACAATGAGTAACAATAGCATGTACTGCCAGAGTATAGGCAATAACCTGACCTTTTCCTTCATCTTCAGCCACTCCTCTTCCCAGAAGTTCTTCTGTAGACTCCTTCCTATAACAAAGCTTAAAGAACTCTGTCAGAAGGTCACCTGCACAAAAACAATGACAAAACCATTAAAAAGGCATGTACATCAAAATCTGTTTGACTGATGTCAACATTCGGTGCAAATGAAAATGTATATGCACAACAGTCATTCAATTTCATAATTTACTCCTTTTAATTTGTCAACAATCAGTGTCAGTAAACGTTTACATGTGCACTCCAGTCTACCTGTAGTCAGACAGTCTAGACTAAAAAAATCTGTGTGGCAGATCCCAATAATTCTTCATTAAAAACAAACAACATAATGTGGTATTCTGTTTTTAACAACATGTTGAAATTATGCATTAGTAAGAGATTGAAAAGGCACAAGTATGTCAGAGTTCAGTAAATACTGTTTTCAACTTTATTTTGTCTGCATTTAAATAAATGACTTCAACAGGATACATCTGAATACTTAAAAGACATAATGTAAAATAGTTAATTAATTCCAAGTGTAGTCAATTTATGGTAAAAGCAGCTGGGTGCATTTTTTAACATCTTTGTTTAATGTTTCACAGTTAGGTCAGAGACTTTATGGTTTTGCCTTTGTACACATTCACAATAGCTCTCAAATAAAACAACCAAGATGTGATGGAAGTGTAGACTTTTGAGCTTTATTTTAAGAAGTTGAGTACCTCAATTTTCAGGGGCTCAAATGACTTACAAAAAGACAGAAGATAGCTAAACTCTTAAGTGTGGGCATATGAAAAGCATACCACATTATGTGTCAAACATGACGGAAGCAGCGTTACGGCATGGGCTTGTATAGCTGCCAATGATACAAGCTCACTGTTGTTTTGATTGATAATGTGACTGCTGACAGAAGTAGCAAGACAAATTCTGAGGTGTATAGGGTTATACTCTCTGCCTACATCAAGCCAAATGCTGCAAAAAATGAGATGGCAAAGTAATAGAATATTCTTTAATAGCCAAGTCAGTCACTTAATATCAGCACAATAGAGAAAGATTTTAGTGTAGACAATACTGAAGGCAGAAACACCCACTAACAAGCAGTAAAATGCAGTAAGGCCTAGTAAAAGTCAGGTTTTAGCTTTCTTAGGAGAATACCTATGTGTGCACAATTACTGGGCAACTGTTAGTGTTCAGAATTGTTATGCAACCAAGTGAAAAACAAAAGAAATTCTATCTCACTTGTTTATTTTCATCTTTTTAAGTGAAAACAATAAACAAAATTTACAAATAAACACTTCTGACATAAAAAAGAAAAAAAAAAAAATCAGAGACCAATTTACCCACCCTTCTTTTCAATAAAAATCATTAATAGAGCTTGTCAGTTTCTTGATCTGTTGACGATCAACCATTGTGCTGCAGCATCCACAGCCTCCCAGACAATGCCCAGAGAGCTGTACTGTTTTTCTTCACTGTAAATCACCGATTTAAGAAGGGCCCACAAGTTTTCAACAGGGTTTAGGTCAGGTGAGGAAGGGGGCCATATCATTATTCTTTCATCTATAAGGCCTTTACTGGCTAGCCACACAGTGGAATACTTTGATGCATGTGATGGAGCATTGTCCTGCATAAAAATCATGGTCTTCTTGAAAGATGCAGCATTTTTCCTGTACCACTGCTTGAAGAAAGTCTCTTAAAAACTGCCAATAGGTTTAGGAGTTGAGTTTGAGTCCATCTTTAACCCGAAAAGGTCCAACCAGCTCATCTTTAGTAATACCAGTCCATACCAGTACCCTACCTCCACATAGCTAAGTCGAAGTAGAGCTCTGTGCCCTTTACTGATCCAGCCATGGGCCCATCCATCTGGTCTGTCAAAGTCAAAAATGATCTACCTACTATAAAAATGCAAAACATATATTTATTTATATTTTTTATTTATTTTTATTGCACGACATAAATTCTTTTGTCATTACCTCACTCTGATTACTTGCACTGAATGGAAAGCCAGGGATGCATAGTCCGGACAGTAGCTGCTGATACCCAGCCTCAAGCACACTTTCAAATGATCATCAGTCAAGGTGGAATGGTATTTGGACTTAATAATCATGTAGGAAAAGGCTGACTTGCATAAATAAGTGGTGAAGCTGAATGTCAGCTTGTAGTGTCAAAATCTCCACTTCAGATGAGTTCAGATGAAACAGTGTTGCAACTTCTGATGCAAGTGAATCTACCTCAGCATCTTCCTGAAAAGGGTAGCACATAATTGTAGCGACTGGCTCCAGTAAAACAAAGTCTTGAAAACGTTTGTCAAACTCTGACAGACAGTTCTCAATCTGTTCTGTGTAGCATGCACAGTCAAGTTGCATACATATGCCTTGCCTTGCGTCTCCATCTCTAACACAAGGTTCTGAAAGTTTGCCAAATCATGGCACTGCATCTTTGAGGACAGATGTTGCATTTTCCATTTGAAAGCATTAATTGAGCTGATCATAATGATTATTTCTTTGATATTGATCTTTTCCTTGTAGCTCTACATTAAGGTCATTCAACATGTTGGTCAGATTGGTTATAAATGCTAGTCTAGCAGCCACTGGTCGTCATTTAGTTGGTTGTATTCTGTATGTTTAGCTACACGGGAAAGCCCCTTAATCTTTGCAGGAATTTCCCTTGACTAAGCAATCTCACGCATGTAGCAACAATTTTGAGTGGTTGCAGTCAGCCTTCTCCGGATGTGCACGGAATGGCCGTCTTTGAGGAGATCTGGCGCAAATCACGTTGAGCATTTTTGCGCATAACGCTTGTTTGTGCATTATGCAGTGGTAATTGAGGAAGTCCGGGAAACCATTGTCCTCCCTGCACTTGGCAATAAATCCATTTAAGCAGCTAATTTGACTGAAAAATGTCCTCTCCACGCGTGTGTTCTTTCATGGGCAGTACTGTTAACAGCTCCTCTTTTGCAGTCATATGCACAACTGGGCTGTGTCACTCACGTCTGTAGACTTGTCCAATTGCAGTGAGAAACACTCGCAGTCCGCGATATCCTTCCAAAGTTGCTGGGTCAAATTCTCGGCCATGGCTTCACTGCGCCATGTACCTGTACTTCTTGATAGCTGGAAAGCTTTGATTGAAGATAATATTTCTAGTTTGTTTTTAAAGTTTTGGAAAAATGACTGCTTCAACGAATGCCTCTTTTACCATCTCTCCATCTTGGAAGGACTTCTTGTGCTTAACGATAAAGTGACTCACCCGGAATGATGCTTCGGTGGCTGCCAGAGTTTTGGCGCACTTGGCGTGCTTGTAGATGCATGCATGGTAACTCGTGTCAGAAAAGATCAGCTGGCAGACTGTTTGCCCTGTATGTCAATCAAGTGACAAATTTCATAGTGAGAACGGATGACAGCCTGATTTTTTTTTAATGTCATGCGATCTACCCACACTACCTTTGCGATCGATCGGTAGATCGCGATCGACGTATTAGGCACCCCTGCTCTAATCTCATCAGTCCATAAAACCTTTGAAAAATCTGTCTTCAGATAACTCTTGGCCCAGTCTTGATGTTTCAACAGTTGTGTCTTGTTAAGTGGTGGTCGGGTTTCAGCCTTCCTCAGAAGCTGCCTAATAATTATGCACACCTTCATATAGGGTGTTGATCTCCGTAGGCCATTAATCAAATACACATCACCTGATATGCATAAATCCAATAAGCATTGAAATTTCTACAGCTTGGAATTAGGAAATATGCATATAAACTATTATATGGTCAAAATACTCACTTGCCTAATAATTGTACATACAGTGTATATACACACACACACACACACACACACTTCAACAAACAAATTTCAGAAAAATACCTCAATGTCAAAGAACCTTTTTTTAATGTCAATTAAATAATAATAAAAAAGGTGAAATCAGTGTTTGCATTAATAGTCACCCCCTTCAGGTCAGTATTTAGTAAATGCACATTTGGCTGCAATCACAGCAGGAAGTCTGTGTGGATAGGTCTCAATTAGGCCTCCACATCTGCACACTGGAAGTTTATGTCATTCTTCTTTGCAAAACTGCTCAAGCTCTGTCAGGTTGCATGGGAATCGGGTGTGAACAGCCCTTTTCAAGTCCATCCACAAATTCTCTATTGGATTGAGGTCTGGGCTTTGACTCGGCCACTCAAGGACATTCGCCGTGTTGTCAGTAAACCATTTCTATGTAGCCTTTGCTGTTTGCTTTAGTTCATTGTCTTGCTGGAAAACAAATCTTCTCCCAAGCTGTAGTTGTCTTGCCAACTTAAATAAGATTGTCCTCCAGGATTGTTGGTCTTGTCTGATGGCAGACCGAAGAACCTTCTTCCACCATGGAGTCTTTCACATGCCTTTTGGCAAACTGAAATCGTGATTTAACATGAGTTTTCTTCAACAGTAGCTTTCTTTCGATGATGGATTTCACTGGACTCCGGGGGATGTTCAGTGCCTTGGAGATTTTTTTGTATCCATCCCCTAACTTATGCTTTTCAATGACCTGTTCTCTGACTTGCTTTGAGTGATCTTTTGTCTTCATGGTGTAATGGTAGTCAGGAATACTGATAAACCAGTGACCGGACCTTTCAAACACGTGTCTTTATACTGCAATCACTTGAGATACATTCACTGCACTCAGGTGACCCCATTTCACTTATTATAGCACCAAATATGTGGACCATTTCAAAGGGGGTGAATAATAATACAAACACAGATTTCACCTTTTTATATTTATTTAACTGACATTACATTGTAGTAATGTCCTATTTTTACTTTGACATTAATGAGGTATTCATTTGTTAATGTCACTAACTTCTATTGACCATGATTGATTTATGATGTCAATGAAAGGGTGAAACATCAAAGGGGGTGAATACCTTTTATGAGCACTGTATATCTATAATCACTGTGTATATACACACACAGACACACGGACAAAATTGTTGGTACCCTTCTGTTAATCAAAAAAAAACCCACAATGGTCATGGAAATAACTTGAAACTGACAAAAGTAATAATAAATAAAAATGTACTAATAACTATTTAATGAAAATCAGACATTGCTTTTGAATTGTGGCTCAACAGAATCATTTCACAAACTAATGAAACAGGCCTGGACAAAAATGATGGTACCCTTAACTTAATATTTTGTTGCACAACCTTTTGAAGCAACCACTGCAATCAAACGATTTCTGTAACTCTCAATGGAACTTCTGCACCTGTCAACAGGTATTTTGGTCCACTCCTCGTGAGCAAACTGCTCCAGTGGTCTCAGATTTGAAGGGTTCCTTCTCTAGGTGGCATGTTTCAGCTCCTTCCACAGATGTTCAACAGATTTAGATCAGGGCTCATAGAAGGCCACTTCAGAATAGTACAGTGTTTTGCACCCATTCTTGGGTGTTTATAGCTTTGTGATTTGGGTCACTATCCTGTTGGAAGACCCATGACTGACTAAGACCAAGCTTTCTGACACTAGGCAGCACATTTCTCTCCAGAATGCCTGATAGTCTTGATATTTTATTGTACCCTGCACAGATTCAAGACACCCTGTGCCAGATGCAGCAAAGCAGCACCAGAACATAACCAAGTCCTCCTTGGTCAGTTTCCATTAAGTCCACTTTAGCTCAAAAAGTGACAGATGGTGTGATCTGACGCTAATGTACCTTGACCTTGCAGTTCACCTCTAATCTCTAAACTTCTGAATAATATGTGCAACTGTAGTCACAGGAACATCAAGCTACTTGGAGATGGTCTTATAGTCTTTTCCTTTAACGTGTTTGTTAATAATTTTCTTTCTAATCTCCTAAGAAAACTCTCTCTTTAGCTTTCTGTCGTCCATGTTCAGTGTGGTACACACCATGATACCAAACAGCACAGTGAATACTTTTCACCCTCTACATATATAGAGACTGACTGATTACAAGTTTGAAGACACCTGTGATGATAATTACAGAACACACTTCAGTTTCTATGGTCAAACTGTTTTCAATCTTTTGTAGGGGTACTATCATTTTTGTTCAGGCCTGTTTCATTAGTTAGTTTTTTTAATGATTCTGTTGAGCCACATTTCCAAAGCAATGTCTGATTTTCATTGGTTAATTTCTTTCATTTTACCAACAAGTAAAAATCCATCTTACCAAGTAAACACTGAGGGTTTTCAGCTGTCCTGATTCTGACTGACCAGTGGGGAGCTTGGACAGGGTCAAGGTCACTGTCAGATCACACAGAGAAGCATATATTGTAAAATCACAGCCAAAAAAATCTTACATTAGATAGATAGATTTGAGTTGAATATTTGTGCTTACAGAAATTATTTCACATAGTATTGTGAATGAGATATTACAGGAATATGCAACGTCACAGTGACCTTTGCTGATGTGTCTTCCCACATCAGACTCAAAGGTCTGACACTTGCCTGCAGGATAATCAACTTGACAGTGCCTTCCTACCTAAACACAATCATCCAAGTCAGCAGTCCCTCTCACTTACTACACTAGGCCAACAAATGGCCTCTTGGTGGTCCAAGCACCAAACCACAAAAGATCCCAGAGAAAGCTCTTCAGCTTAATTGTACTAAGATGGTGCAGTGAGCTACTAAAGTCTGCAAGTTTAGCTAACTCACTTACAATATTCACAAACACACACCATATTCACACCATTGGAAAAATAACTCTTCTGAAACTATCTGCACTATGTCACTATGTGTTAAACTTTTCTTTTTATAGCACTTCACTATGCAATGTATGCTCCTAGACCCAGTTTGTGCTTGCTTTTGTACCTTAATATTAAGTTACTTTTAGACAAAAGCATCTCCCAAATGACTAAATGTAGATTTCTTGGAAGGGTTGCTAAGAGAAAGCCACTTAAACAGAACATGAATGCACGACAATAAGGAACATTTCAACAGATGACAGTAGGAGCCTGGTATCAAACCACCGACTCTTATGATTGGTAGACAACTGCTCTACCTCAGTGTTACCAACTCCCTTACATATGTTACAACCTAACTGTCAAAACACTATTAAGATCTGGATACAGAGAAGAAAACATTTTGGTTTACACAGATCCTGTGAGTGGTGAAAAACCAGAGTGAGCATGAAGCATGAGCAGGACGAGTTTAGATGGAGAGCAGAGACAATTTTTTGTTTTACCACAAGGGTTCTCGTTCTTTTAGTAGTGGATTTTAAACAAGGTTGGATTGTAAAATATATTTTTTCTAGTCAATAATATAAAAGCTTGTAAAGACAGCATGGAACAAGTGTATAGTTGCAGTGTACACCAAGGAAAGCACTGATAAAAGAATCCAGAACACCCTTACCTGTAGACATCATTATCCACAACTATCCCTTCTGTCAAATGAGGCCAAGTTGTTGCAAGGTGAAGTTCACTAAAACAGCCAAAAGATGAAAAATGTTTTTCACAGAAAGATTTAATATATATTTACTTATATGCATTAGTTGACTGTTTCATTTATATAGATGAAGAGATCTCACATTGATTCAACATAATGTGCATAAATTGAAATATAACCAGAGCCCATTGAAAACAATAATTTCACCTTTGTTAGTAGGGTACTGCAGGTTTTTCTTCATGATCTTCAATTAACATTAACAAATTTACCTTACGGGCTCCTCACAGGCTCCAAAAGGAAGCTTTCCAAACTCCACACCTCCCACCTCACCTCCAAGAAGTGTATCAAAGTCTGCCAAAAAACAAATGTTTTAAAACCTGCACACTGCACAACAGGAAGTCTGATATTCCCTATTAAACATAAATAGCACAAACATACCACCATGAACACAAGACTTTGTGGTTTGTATAACTTTTAGGCACTGTTCAGTAGATTTTTAGATAAATTTGATGTAATTTAGTATCTAGTGTTGAAAGTAGTAGAGTAACTGGGTTCTGGGCCATAATTTTTGCAATGTTACTGATTTTTATTGGCTTGTTAGCATAAGGAGGCATTTGTTGAGGCACCTACTCTACAAATGTTTCATGTGTGCACTGTTTCTGTTTAAGACACGATTTGAACTCAAAGTTGATGTGCGCTAAGCACTATGTCAGCACACAGATTCAGTTTCCTGCAGCAACATGTGTGTGATGAGAATCTGGGGGATAAATGAGACTCAGATCACTACGATCTGGAGGAAGGAAATAATGGTGAACTGAACTGTAGAGCCCAACGCCACCTCTGCTTTTTGACACGGGTGGTGGGGTAAACAGTGTAACAAAACCAGACTGTTAAAAGTTTGTGTTGGTGGAGCCAGCTCTGTTATCGAGTTATATGTAGTCAACGATTATTGGCTAGTACATGTATATTATATTGCCAAAACTTTTGGTACATCTGCCTTTGCATGCACATGAAATTTGCAGCTAAAACAGCTTCAAAGCTTCTGGGAAGGCTTTTTTCGCATTGGGGCGAGAAGGCCTGGTTTGTAATCTCCACTCTATTTTCATCCCAAAGGTGTTCTGTCGGGTGGAGGTCAGGAGGTCAAGTCAGTCATCAATAGAAAACCAATTTTAGCCACAACCTCGTATTAACATATTTTATGTACCATGTCTCGTATGTCTGTATCGCATCATTGCTACACCATCATGATTATGAACTGCACTGTCGACCTACTATTTTTGTCATCATCACAACCTCATGCCTCAGTTTTAACCATTTTCATAATCATGACTTGCAACAATCTATCAACGCATATTACACTGCACACCACTGATATACACCTCATTTTTTTCACCTTTAGATTTTCTTCATGGGTCAGGACACTTTGGTGGTGGCAGAACAGGAAGTGGAATGTCATGTTTCATGGTAATGCCCTACAATGTGTATTGAAGCGGTAGTATAGTGTAGTGTTTATTAATTTAAAAAACAAATTACATTTTTTAACCCTAACCCTCATTTTTAAATTAATGTCAATAATTATTTTAAATATTAATATGAAATATATATATATGAAATAATATATAAGATTGTAATTTCAAATATTATACAACTGTGGAATCAAAAAAAATTGAAATAAACGTTATTTTTCACAAACATTTCAGCACTAAAAAATGTTCTTTTCTTACCTAAGAACAAATCCCAAATAGGAAAACCTTGGTGAATGTCAGAATATTGGTAAAAACTGTGCAAGTGATTTTAAAAAATGTGATGCCCAATGATATTTTTACTGAGTAAGGATATTGTGCTACTATCCTATACTATCCTATGCTGTGTATGTGCCTACCTGGGGGCTGCTGTGGCCATGAATGCTGTTGCCAGTCCTGAAGGATGTAGGTAAAACGAATGGCAATGTTGACTGGAGGTAAAGAGGACGAAGTGCAGCCCTGATTAGGGAAAAAAAAGAACAAAACAAAACAGGAAAGTTCTTTTATGATTAACATACTAAAACAACATAAAAATTTCAAAACTGTTATCTGCAAATTTTGGAACCTAAAATTGTGTTAATTTTCAGTTGGAGTAGTTGGTGGAGAAAAAGGAACAATCTTACACTTAAGCTTATTTATCAAGCCCAGACAGAGATTGAAAAAACATTTCTTTGACTTTCCATAATGGCTCTCACGTCACAATTTCAATACAGTAGATGTCTATCTGAAATTTTTTTAAATTATTTAAAATTTATGGAAACTCTTTAAGGGCGGCACGGTGCAGTGGTTAGCACTGTCAGTCACAGTCTAAAGACATGCAGTTAGGTTACCTGGGGACTTTAAATTGCCCGTAGGTGAGAGTGTGAATGGTTGTTGGTCTATATGTGGCCCTGCAATAGACTGGCGACCTGTCTAGGGTGTACCCCGCCTCTCAACCGTATGCCAGCTGGGATAGGCTCCAGCAGGTCACCCATGACCCCTACAGGGACTAAGCAGTTCAGAAATTGGATTGATGGATGGATGAAAATTCTTTAATCAACTTTTACATGTACCAACACAGAGGAGAGCAGTCATCTTAACTTTACTCTTATATGAGTTGATTATTTTGTTAATATTGCTGCAGCCTCATTGAGAATTCACAAATCTGTAATTTCAAGCAGACATCACTAAAGCTGCAAAGGCGTTCCACTAACCTTGTTTTCCCGATATCCTTTTTCACTGTAGACAGTTTGACAAAGAGTCATAGCTCTGTTGAGGCTGGTAATCCCTTAACTCTCTGCTGCAATGACCATAAATATCTATCTATAAAATCCTAACTATTAGAATAGACTAATAGAATAAACATTATATCCACATGGTTCCTCCAGTAAAGCACCTTTCTTCTGCCCCTCTTCTCTCTGTACCTTTCTGCAAGTATCCCCAGGTATTGGAATTTTATGGTTCTAGTATGCAGGCTTTTGTCTCACCAGCCTGCCACGTTTTTCTTCAGCTGCTAGTTGTTCTTTTGTTGTTCTTCTTTTCTCTCTTTACATTCCACTTACCCCACATGTTCAACAAAAATCACTGCCCACCTGTGCATGCTGTGTATTTAGGTATATTCAGTTAAATAAACTGGAGCTTTTTTTCTCCACTGCCACCTAGTACTTGCCCATTGGGGATGATGATGATTCTGTTGTTCTGTTATTTAGGGCTATATAAATAAACTGAAAATAACTGAAATCAATGATGGCAGGGAGGATACACCAGTAGTTTCTGGTGTGTAACTTGGGGGTGAATCCGCCCCAGAAGATTAAAATATAAATATACCTTGGATAATCAGATCAACATTTGACTAATTGTAAGAGTCACATTCTACCAAATAAGAGAATAAGACAATTTTACTGCAACTTTTTACCTGTGTGCAAAGTTACATGATAGCGCGCTACACAATTTCTGGTTTATACTTGTATGTAGTGTAGAAAAATGTATGTAGAAAAGTGAGTTTGCTTTTTTTTGCATTTTCCTATTTTCTGTAAACCAGTGACAGAGTGGTGCATTCATGTTCCATGCAGCTCAACGTTGGACTGATTCTGATTGTCTGTGGGTATGAAGCCCTAAGTGTTACCACTTTAATACTAGTAATAGTACTGACAAGAATTTAAAATTACTTTCATCCTGGCTTATAGGTATTAAAAAATGTGAGCTTGACTTCTTCACTCACAGTAAAGAATTTTCATGTGGACGTGTGTGTGTGTATGTGTGTGTGTGTGTGTGTGTGGCTGTGGCTGTGTCTTGTGTGTAACTGTGGGCAGATTTTGGACAGAGCTGCATTAAATAGAAAATAAAAAAATAGTAAATAGAAACTAAAAAAACAACTAAAAAATAAAAAAACAACAAATTTCCCCTTTAATAATACATGATTATTGTTGGTGATCATCTAAGTAAGTTACCGCTGGGTGACATGTCCAATTTATTCCACTGAGTCTTTTTTGTGACTTCCTACAAAACACTTACTATCTTAGACTTGAAGATGTCAAGTAGGCCAGACAGGTGGTTGTACTGGGTTGGTACCTTGCGGAGATGGACCATTTCAAAGTCAGTGCGCACACCTGGCCCTTGGCACTCACCAGCATACATCCGCCTCCATTTCTGCTGGACCTGCACAAGCATGGGTATCTGGCTGAAGATAGATAAAGATTAGGGAATTCATTTAAAGTTATGAGTGTTTCTTCTTTGGTAGTATGCAGCTATTTGCAGGTTCTATCCAATTGCTCACTCCTTTCATTGCCAAGTATGTCATCCCATACTTGTTGTCTTTGTTAGTAATACAAAAAATGTATTTTAATATTAAGTGCCAGGGACACAGTGAAGTCACATCACATGTGACATTATAAGCACACATTCCACCTACCATATGCTACAGAAGGTCGAGAAAGACAGGTTCAGAGTACTGCTTGCATAATTAAGCTAATCATAACCACAATCGCTATATCAGCCTATGCAATTATATATATGTTTGTGCAATTATAATTAAATTAATATATGGGTGTAATGAAACCTATTCTCTGTGTGCAGTTTGCTTATCTACACTCATAAAGAGATGACATAAAGAGAGATAGGCAGTGCAGTGTATGATTACATGACTTTGCAGTGTGCAGACCAAATAAAGATGCATGCTGACGCTGAACTTTTTTGTACCCAAAACAAAAAATGCTGCTATACTGCTAGATATAGGATGGTTTATAGCAGCACTGTTACTCAAGAAGAATCAAAGCTGATTGTTTACAACCATGACTTCTACAATTTACTGAAAAAAGGTCTGAATACTTTTGTCAATTACAGATTTCAGTTGGTTTTAATACATCCAAAAAACATGGTCTGACTCATTATTCAGTACTGAATGTAAACTGACAGTAAATGGTAATAATAGTGTCAAGAAAGGAATGTGAATGTGAATCTGAATGTCTGCAACAGTGTGGATGTTGACTCACCAGCCACTGTTAGCCAAAGAAATGGAGATAGAGCTGAGAAGCAGATTGCATTTGGACTCGCTGATGATGGCCTCGCAGTTGGTTCCAGGGCTGATGACCACAAACTCTCGTATACCATACCTGTCAACACAGATATAGGTACAGGAGAAGATGCCTATCAACATTCATTTCATCTTGTGAGCAGCAGCCTGAACAACACAAAGAGGAGAGCTGTAGCCTCTGAAGTGAACACTAATTTCATGTTGAAAGACAGTATTACAGGTTCAGAAGCTGAAAGAGCCCATCTTACATCCCTTTTGGGGGTTAAAACTTAAAGAGTTTCCTTAAATTTTAGCAACCCTGTTAAGATGGCATTCTTTCATTTTTCAAGTGCACCTCAGGGGACTGTCCTGTCACCTTTTCTCTTTACCCTGTACACCTCAAACCTACAGTACAACACCGAGTCCTGCCATCAGATGACTCTGCAGTGGTTGGTTGTATTAACGTTGGGGAGAGTACAGAGGTCTGGTGGACAGTTTTGTTAAGTGGTGTGGAAACAAAGACCAAACCCCATGAGTGAGGAGTAGAAACTCTTATTGCCACACTGCTTACATACCGAATTTATGCGCACAAACAGCCAATCTATGCAATGACTAAAGCCAGCTAAACAAGGTCCTACACGAGAGGACACAAGACTGGACAGAGATAATTCATTTGCACACTTGCCACCAACTGGAGTGAATTACCTAAAGTTATGGTTATGATTGAGTCTTATAATCTGTCAAAATGACAGACAGCCTGCAGATTTTTCTCTCATTCCTAAAAAACTTCAGTCAATGACGGACAATTTTCTGTTAATGTAACCTCTGCTCCAGAGTTTGCAAATTGTTAAAGTGTGCCAGTCTGAAAAAAAATTGAGAAATGCCGATCTAAACCATCAACATGTTCCTTAGACCCCATAACGATGACACTATTACACAGACTGGAACATGTCACTGATAAAATGAAAGCCACTAGGTTGGCACAATGGGGAGAGTTATCTTGCTGCTAAGTAAGTAAGTAAGCAAGGCGAGTTCCAAAATCAGGTTGTGATAGATGTGAAATGTGAATCCCTATCTGCTACAAGTTTTTACAGTTGGAATATAAATGCATCGTCATGTTTTCTGTCTAACATGACCTCTCTAAGTAATCTGCTCTCTCTTTGCTGGAAAGTATAACAAATGACTGAACTTACCATCTAACCAGGCAGTGAGCTCGAGGAGGGAAGTCATTATTCATACACATAAGGTCCTGCATTGCCAAGGGAAAGGTATCTGTAGACAAAAATGAGTCAGTGTCAAACAAACAATATTGGAGGGTGCATTTAGCTCTCTGGGTAGACTGTTTCAGCACTCAACAATGAGTTAACATTAAATTATAACCTTAAGTTAAGAAGCAAATACTAAAAAAACATTGCCATTGACTATTTCAGCTTCTTTTATATGGTGCGTTCAGGCATGGCTGTACCTTCTTCGAATGTGTTCTTCCTATCATCCTTCTCACATCCTTCTTTCAGGAAGTAGTGAGTTATGCAGAACTTGAAGTCAGCAAAATGTATGTCCTGAGACTTCTCCCCCCAGGTGCCATTGGTGTATGCACCCTAGGTCCAAAAAATATAGTATTAGCAGCAAGTATCAGCAGAGAATATACTGGTAGCACATTGGCCATAGCACAGGTGTTATGAATTTAAATATTTAAGCCATAATTGGACCAGAATACCTTCTCTGGGGACAAATTTCCTACAGAGTTCCCAATTAGCTTCCAATCATTTAGCACTTCCTCGACTTTGGACACAAACCTTCAAGTAGAAAAATGAGATTTCCTTTTAGAAGGTGTGAATGGTTCAACAGTACACTATTTAACAATGCACTGATAACTGGCACTGTTAAGGACAACAACAGTGGACATGAAACACTCATTACGCAACACGCATCAATATTATTGTCAGTTCTATCAGCACTCAGAGACTATGACTAGTCTCTGAGTACTGATAGAACTGACAGACACATCGTTGCATGACAGGATCAAATCTGGGTTTTTGAATGTTGAATGTTGAATGTTATCTAAAGCATCAAATTCTACCTTGTTTAAAATATGCTGTGTTTTTGGGGAGGTATTTTTACTTTTAAAATTAATAAATGTACTTAGTACTTTTACTTTACCTAAGCTGCTGCGCCACACAACAAAGATCTTTATCAGGTGTCTGTACTTCTCTTCATTATTATTAATTACATTTTTATTCATATATTTTTTTATCAGACAATGTGAAACACAACAGCAAGAACAAAACAAAAATGACAATGACACAAAAGAATATACAGTGCTGTCCACTAATATTGGGACCCTTGATAAATGTGATAAAAGAAGGCTATGGGATAATGTCTTTATTGTTTAACCTTTAGATCTGTTGCTCAAAATATATTTTAAAAAAATCTACACCTATTAATAACAATTACGAATACACACAGCAAAATATCTTTAAAAAAGGTTGAGCTTCACAAAATGGGAAGTGGCTATAAGAATATAGCAAAAACACTGAAAACCAGCCCATCTGGACAACAATTTAAAAATTCCAATCAGCTGAAGTGTTATGAATCAGCTTGGAAGAGGACGTGTGTCTAACTGTGTTACAACTGCAGAAGTTGGTTGGTTCTTGGGGTCAGAAAGTCTCTGAAACTACAACCCGACATCATATTATATTATACATATATTATATGTGATAATATTAACAAGCTTAACCATGGAATTTAGGGGAAGGCAGTTTACCTGCAATTTATCAATGAGATGGCATCGAGCCATAACAATCTATCATCTGCATAGAGACAAATTTTATGTGTTAACTGTATGTACTTGCTGTGTGAGAGAGTTACTTAGATTTTTACTGAAAAAACTCAATTCGGGAAAAAAGTCTGATGGAGGGAAGAAGAGTAGGTGTATTCTCTGGATGCGGGAATCTCTAGTTGTGATTTAATCCATAGTGGTTCATATATTGTTAGATTTTTCTGAAGTGTGTCAGCTTCTTATATTATTATTATTTCTTATATTATTTCTTTAACAGTAGGTTTATTATGGGATTTATGGGTTTATTAGGGAAAAGGATGGATTGTCATTGTTTGGGACATATATTTTAACAAGTGTTAATATTGAGTGATTTATTGACACATTAATAATAATCAATCTTCCATCTGAGTCTGTGATAGATGTGTTGTGAAACAATGGGATGTTTTTAGTTTGGGATTTAGAATTGAGACACCTCGTTTACTATTGTATTTTGTTAAAAATTAAATTTTTATTATATTATTAAATTAATTGATCAAGGTGGCGCCGGTGAGGTCAGCTGCCGTCGTACCTGCTCCGACTCCTTTTTTGTACATATTACTTCTTGCCTTTATTTTTCTTCTTTTACAACAGCCTGCAATTTGTCATATCATATATGACAGGCAGACACTCATAAACATTGGATTTCAGTATTTGAATTGCAACGTAGGACTCCTTACTCCTGACCCGACCTGGCCCCTGGACATACAGCTACCCGACACAAACAAAGGAGGACACGGTGCTCCCAGGTCACGCAGGAGGCCCCGAGGAAAAAGAGCTGGCGTAAGAGAAAGGCTAAGGCGCAGAGCACACCACACGCCACTGCCCAGTATCTTGTTGGCGAATGTCCAGTCACTGGAGAACAAACTGGATGAACTCAGGGTGTAGCTGCCCTTGGTATCAAAAAAATTCACAGGAGAGTCTCTAACG
>OMLM01001543.1:0-11111 GCA_900302695.1 Helostoma temminkii
ACTGTTACTTGTAATGGCTTAAGGCAATTTGAGGGACAAATGAGTACAAAAAAGTACACTGCAACAAAATATCTGTACTTTCAAACTGCTGCCTCCTTTCCCAGGTTGTTGCTAAGAAGTATCGCAACTACGACATCCCCTCAGACATGACGGGTGTGTGGCGGTATCTGAAGAACGCCTACACACATGATGAGTTCACCAACACCTGTGCTGCTGATGCTGAGATTGAGACGGCCTACAAAGATGTGGCGAGGAGACTGGCCAAGTAACACGCCTACTGGCCCGAGCTCAAACCGTATTAACTAGTATCACTTTCAAACATACACGTGACTTTTCTTTTGAGTTCTCTTCAGTGGCTTTCGTGTGTCATAGTGAACAGGTCAGATGCTGCATTCGTCTTCTTTACAGTTTCACATCAGTACTTGGTGTATGTGTCCTTAGAATCGCAGAAACAGACGCTGCAAAACAGAAGTGAACTGGAAAATAAATCACACAATTATAAATAACACAATTTTCAAGCAACTTTTGCTGCAGTGAAACGCCTGACATAACACTTTTCATTCAAAAGGATTGTGTCTGTCTGTGTTTATTTCTCATAACACAAAGCTCTCTTTCATACATATTACACTGGCCCACACAGCCAAACATTTTACTAGCTGCTGATGTCAGGGTCGTTCGCTTTATTTATTCCTAAGCCCACAGTCTAGTCTAGTCTGACTCCAGTGTTTATTATCGATTTCTGGCTCCAGAGGAGACACCTTGATTCATCTATGATTGATGTTCTTAATTGTTTGCCGATTAGGGCTGTTTCATTCATTTTGATTTGTCATTCATTCCTCTAGGTGTTGCTGTCATTTGTCGTTTCCTTGAGCTTATACTTATTTTAAGAATGTTAAGAAGGATTGATTCAAAAAAAATCTCAGATTATATGCTGAATGGTAAAAAAAAAAAAGGTTACACAGGCAACCATAGCGTAGAACACAGATTGTTTCTGAATTGTTAGTATGCCTGAGTTAGATTTAAAAAGTTATATCTAAGCCTGATTTGGACACTCACTCATTTTACTCAGATATGGAAAATCTTCAACAATGTGCCTTTATTTGGAAGTATCAAAAGTCCACGCCAATGTCACTGATGGACTCATTATGAAAAATGTATTGCAGCCAGAGCTAAGACATTTGTTTTGCCTCTAGCTATTAGTGTTCAGTCTAGGTATTGATTTTGTCTTAAGTTACATGATATTATGAATGGAGAGAGTATTTATTTAGCAGCCCCAATCAAGCCTGATTAGGTAGAGCCATTAGTGGTGCGATGAAAAGCGTCTTCCAGGCCAGGTCCACAATGGTCAGGAGCCCTGCCCTCCAGCTCTTCATCAAAGAGACATTTCCTCTGCGCTGAGGAGTCTATCAACCTCCACAACCTAAAAGTTCAAGTTCAAAAGTTTCATTGTCCATGTAGAGACAGATGGAAATTTATCTTGGGGCTTATCGTCTTTGGCTTGGTGTCAGGGTGCAACTATAGCAAGACTTCCTTGAAGAACCATAAGGCTCTTGTGTGGTTTGGATAAACATATGATATGAAATTGGAGCATGATGACTTGGCTTGCTCATTGCAAAGCTCTACAAATAAAATAATATTTTCACAGATCTGCTTCTGCCTTTTCTTTTCCTTTCCAGCTAGGTGATCAATCAATATTGATAGTTACAAGTTGTCATGAAGGGAAGGGTGAGGGCTCCTGCTCAGTGCTGGTGGAGCCTGGATCATGGTCGCAAAAAAGGGTTAAGTGTGCCTGACTGAGTTGATCAAATCCAGTGGTGCAGGTCTGTTTCTCCATCCATAACAGAGAGAGAAGAAGAGAGAAAGAGAGTGATGACCGTTGACAGGCTTAAATAGAGGCTTCCATGCCAGGGATCAAACGCCATCCCTCTTCTCCACTCTCTCATTAAGACGGAAAACCCGAGCGCCGCCATCCGATCTGTCTCCATTTTTCCTCAAAGGAGTCTAACTTGAAAGATCTGTGCCTGTCGGATTTACAATGGTGGGCGAGTGGTGTTTACTGAGACGCAGCTTTGCCAGAAACAACAGTCAAAGAAAATAAATGGAGCCTGCCTAGTGTTTCCACAGGAGTAAGGAAATATGGAGCGAGACTTGTGCCTTGCTGTTTGGTAATTAGTACCTAAACATCCCTGTCCTTGGATCCCATCGCTCACATCCAACATTTCTGCAAGCTGGATAATATACAGTAGAGCATTAACGTCAAACACGTCTAGTCATGGGGCCTGGCACGCCACATTAATCTGTTATTACTCTCCCAGTGGATCTACCAGTCGCTGGCCTTGGCTCAGCCACCATAGCACAGGGAGTCTGTATAGGTTGACAGGGACTCACACACAGCATACTTTTATAGCCAGGTTTAGTAAACCTTTTCAGCTCAGGCATAAATTGTGTAAATTGAGTCTTGCTTTGAGACCTGAGCTGAATAAAACAAACTGGTGTGTTTGACGTGTGAGGACCTACCAGAAACAGACCTGTGATCCAATTAAGAGCCAGACCCATAGTTTAAGAAATACTGCCATATGGACTTCAATGCCCCTTGCAAGAATAAGTCAAATTTAGCTGCTGCTTACCATAGATATTGTACCCAAGAGACAGACACATATGTTTCAGCATGAGGTGTAGTTTAGTTTTCTCTTCTCCTGCTCTGTGTTTTAGTAGAAACTACGCATTATCCTTGTTTTTTTAAACTGTGGTAGTAGAGGAAAGGGCTTTGCTTGTTGTCTTATTTCATACAATTTCCCCTTCTTTACTTTAGATTTTTTTTTAGGATAGACCAGACATACGCCCCAGACTGTGCATCTTATATATTATCTTGTAAGAATAACGCATTTCTCTAAAATAAATCTAAACATTTTTAAATCAACCCAAAAAATTGCTCACATTTTTACACATTTTGTCTGCCGCACAATCAGCTTCTCAATTCAGACGATTCAGTTACGTTTCTCTTTGTCTATGTAATGGTTTTAATAGTTTATAATTTAAAAGATGAATTTTTGTACGGCATAAAATGAGAAAAGGCAGTCGTCATTTCTGGCTACATGGACAGGAAACAGGAGCTGCAACTTAGGAAACTTTTTTTTTGTTGTTCTTCTCGTGGACTCTGGAAATATCTTCAGCACAGATGTTAGATGGTACTTTAAAGACAGACGTGCATTTACTTTTCATAAATACAGATATTCTGTGACTTGAAAGCACAAGAAATTAGAGCACAGTTTCAACTGTCTTTTGTCGCTGATATAACCCATGCATTCACTAACTGCTGTGCTTCCTGATGTTGGTGTAATGACTGGCATATGACATCAGTATCAAACCATGTAGAAGGTGAGAGGTGAGATCCTTCAGGCCTGCGAAGGAACTGTCTAATCACACCACATGAACTATGTCATAACAGGAGATCATGTTTAAAAGAGAGACAGGGCGGCGGAAGAAGACTCTCATCTCTTCCACTATGACACAGAAAACATCTTAGAGAGTATCAAATTATCCTCAGGTCCCCCAAGCCTCCTCCACTCGCCTGCCCTTGGAGGTTTGAGTGACTTGTGGTGAAGCTGATGGGGATTATTGATCTGCCTGGCGCACGCCTGTGGTTTCGGCACAAGACTGACGACCTCACCAGAGAGAGTTCTTGGCACAGACCATCTCCAGTCTTAGATCAGCGGAGGAGCCGTGTAGGCCGGGACAAGCTTGCCGTGGCCTTTAGCTTGGAGCCAGGTGATCAAGACATTTTTCTGTGTATTTAAATAATCAAGCCCAAGTGTGGACAGAAGATAACAATAAACATATCTGATTGGCTTTCTGGAGACGAGTCAATGAAATGAGTAACCATGTCTACAGAAAGCACAGCCCAGGGATATTTGTGCTATTGGTTAGATTTACTGGTTAAGTTTTTAGTTCCAGTTGTGGACCACATTAAATAATCCATGGTCACTGGAGAAGGATGTGGACACTGTGCTAATTATGTGAGATGATGATGTCAGGTATTAATACCCACTAGTGAGCCAGAACCTTTCCCTCTGTGCTGTGTTCCAGTGTATATAACCGCACTGTGGTGACCACACTCGCTATACGACCACACTCACATCCACATGTCGGACATGTCTGGATCCTCAGCAGCCCTCACACATCCGCACTGTCAGGCGGCAGCTCACTTTATCATTCATAGTTGTAAATCATCGCTTCGCCTGCAGGAAACACGCAGCATTTTATTTTCCAGTCATAAACCATAAAACCTGCCTCTAACACGAGTTATGATCCTTGGAGACAGAGAGGATAAATGTCTAAAGCAGAACCAGACACGATGGCGGGCATTCTTCATCCCCCTTTTTTGCCTGGCATCTCCACCCAGCAGCGGATTTTCCAAAAAGCCCCAACATGATCAAAAAGGGTTAAAAAAATTGGTTGTGTGTTATTTAGGAGTCATGTGGATCTATATGACTTCTCTGAATTAACAGTCCATTAGTTCTCAATTTACACTCAACTGATAAAGTTTGAACAGCCCTTTATCTGACAGGAAAAATACATAGAGCTCCTTCATGCTTGGTTTCGGGGGAAGATGGGGTCTCTGCCCAAAATTTTTGAAATTTTACTGCCTGGCTAAAACCTATGGAAAAGACCTGTTTTGCATGAATATTTGGCACAGAGCTCAGGTTTATCCTGTCTTATGTTCTGTACACTCAGTCGTGCTGTAACAGTTTGCCATTTTTTGACAGTTGAGATGGTGTATAATTTGAAACACTGACATGAACCCCGGGCTCTGGACAAAGGGGCCTTTTGTTTGTGTGTTTGGTCACTGTCCATGGTCCTGACACTCACATTTTCACAGTAATTCCTTTTTTTTTTTAGGCAGTGTGGCCAACATCAGATTGCATAATCTGAACTGGCAGAACTCATTAAATGCAGGCATTTTTTCTCTGACTTGCATTTCACTTAGCAGCAAATGGTTTCATGGAATCAAATTTTTCCAAAGCAGTCTAAAGACAAAGGCATGATTAAATCTATTGATGAACATACCCTGGTGTAGGATGTCAGGCTGCCTTACAACCTATCATTCCTGTGAGGTTCTGGGCTGCTGCCTGGATGCAGCTCGCCTGCCAACTGATCATTTCTTTATTACAGGTCAACAGACAAGTTGTCGTTTACAACCCCGTCTGTGAGGGTCAGGAACTGTTCATAACTGGGATTCATTTACAGAGCAAAAGTGCTTGAACAGGCTCGAGTCCACAGAGACAAAATTTAGGGTGTTGGAACATAAGAAGGAGGACCAATAAGATAATAAGTACTAGTTTGGCCACAGGCAGCCTGCCTTTGGCTCTGTGCAACACCATATGGGTGGGCCCCTCACCCTGGTCCCTAAGGTTAAATTAAAAAAGCCACTAGAGTGCGCCAAAGTACACAGTTATTGTTGACTCAGTTTGAAATTCTCCTGGACTGGGAGAGCGGTTGTTCAATTACAATCAGATCAAATTAAGATCAGTTTTGTGTACTTTCTGGTGGGCATGGGCTGATCTTCTGATACATTTGTTCAATCTCATGGCGTCAGATTAAAGAGGCTGTGCGAAATCAGGACTCAACAGTCAGGAGACACTCTGGAGAGTAGTGGTCCTGAGTTTATCTCTGGCCTAAATGAGAAATCAAGATGGATAGATTCCTGTTTGAAGGCAGAAAACACACACACACACACACACACACACACACACATACACACACACACACACACACACATTAGTGGAGACGGAAACATAGGCAGAGATATAGTGAGTAGTATGGGACCCTTGAGGATCACTTCCAGACTGAGTTGCTCCCCTGAAATATTTGTAGAGGTCAAGTAAACTTTGTGTATTAGAGTTTTGTGTGTGCGTGATCTAAATGGAGTGGTTTTGTCTCCTCATAAACTCCTGTTTGTGTTCCTCTCAGTTGATTGCATAATATGGGGAATAGAGAGCAGTGCGCTTTGTGCTGCTGCTGCTGCTGCTGCAAAACTACTTACAACCTGGTTTAAAAATCAAGCGAACATCAGTGCCGGCATCATGTTCAACCACCAAATTTAACAAGGACAAAACTCTAAACCAACCCCAGATAAATGAGCATGTCTCAGTGCTGCTGTCTCTCCCGTGCATGCAGGACATTATGCTAATTTCTCTTGGTGTCTGGGTCCCGTTGTTCCTCCGGAGTTCATTATTATAATTGCTAGACATGGCTGAGAACGCAGAGAATGTGAACCTGAAACCAGCAGGAGCCTTTTCCATGCAATCTATATTCAGGGAAATCCCAAGAACGTTCCCAATCTGGACCTTAAAAAAACACATGGGATGGGGTAGCTCTGCTTCTCTCTTTCTTGCTCTTCCAGCATGTGTACATGTGTGTGTGCTCACTTGTATTGGCTCTATTATGTCTTGGAATAATGTAAAACAGGTTCCCCGTTTCTCTCTGTCTCCATCTCTCTAGTTTCTCAGTGTATCTTTGAAATGAAGCCATGGCAGTGGCAGTGGCAATGGCAGTAGTAGTCTGGCTGAGCATGCGGGCCCCAGTCTGCCTTAGTCCTGGTCCAAAGACAATGTTGGTGTAGACGGAGCGGCAGACCCAAGATGACACCACTAAATGTGCTTCCTACATGGAACAATCTTGCAGATCTGCTTGTCAACCGTTTCACTAAATGGTTTTGGAGAATTAAGGGTGTACTCAGTGGGGGCTGCCTAAATCGAACAGGGTTCTTTAAATATCTAAATATCTACAAATGTTAAACATCAAGGAAATGTGGCAGATGAGCTCTTTTCTTTAATTAAGGCCCAACTCAAAAAGTTCACTCACCAGGTTAAAATTCTTAAATGCAGACTTGCCCTTTCAAGTTCAACATTTTTGAATATGCACATTTTTTGCTTTGCAATAATTTAACTACTGGACACATCCTCAGACTTTGTGCATAGGACCTTTAAAATTTTCCACATCACACAAATTGCAAATTGGAACACGATTGGTTTCCTGCTGTGAAAATGTTTTCCCTTCAAGCAAATAAATGTAAAAACAACCTCCTTGTGTAAAAGCACATGCATCATTCATTAACTAACAATAAGCAAAATACTTTTTTGATATGAACTTAATTCCAGTGGAAATTCTCCTAATAAATACCCAGAAAATATCTACTGATACAAACTGTACAGATTTTTAAATGAAATAAAACCAATTTCGATGGAAAAAGAAGATTTAGATGAAAAATTAAGTTACAAAATTCCTATTTTATTCTTAAAATAAACAAAATGTACAATCACAATGCCAATTTCACTCACTGTTGTCAGGTCTGTGTGCCCCTTAAAATAAAAAAACAAACAAAAACAAAAAAAAAACAAAGTCATTTGATGAACTTTCTGAAAAGTCCCAGCAAAATATAATAGAGTTTCCACTGGTTTTGATTTCCTGACAAGTGTTCATGACAGAAGAAGCATAACAATGACATAACAAGTAAACTTTACATAAGAGCAGGTTAGGGTACGGTCCCGGGATATCATACATGTGGATAATTAAATAATACAAGGTCTCTGATGATAGTTTGTACCAAACATTTTACCAAAAACCAAAAATAAAAGAACCTCTTATTTTCTGAGGAAGAAAAAAACAAAAAACACAAACTAAAGCAGATGGGGACAGAATGGGATGTCAGTGCTGCGCTGGTGTGTAAACAGTTCTTAAAACATCATTTCCTGTTGGAAAGAAAGAAGATTAAATAAATTGCATCAGATGCACATAGTTTGTGTACTACGAGGACACTAATATTTTGTAATTGAAAAAAAGCGATCGAATTACAGCAATCTAACAGGTTTTATTTGCTTTGTTATGTTACACTGTAACAGCAAAAATACTTAGCTTTGGCTGAAGCAGTTGGGATAATCAAATGTGACATGTTCAGTTTGATTAAGTGAGTTCAGAACATCCTCTGCAGAGACTGGAAAAGAAGCACTGCGTGCAAACCCTCAATGAGAAGCCTGATCCTTGGACGGGGCTGTGTTTTTCTCAGCTTTTTCAAATTGAGTTATTATATTACCTACATGCACTGAATATCATATTGTATGAAATAAAAGAAATATTTTTTTCAAACAAATACCAAATGCCTTGTGAGATCAGACTCAATTCCAATATAAATGGCTTGTTTGGCCAAGTGTTAACCATTTTGTGTGACTCCAGTGGCGTTATATCTGCACTGAGGACCAAAACCACGAGCCCTGCTGGCAGCCAGGCGCAAGTGCTGCTACAAATAAGAAATGAAATAAGTGCTTTATGAAATAAACATACACAAGCCTCCCATCATTTTTAGTTACCAGTTTGCTGCCAGCAGCTGCATCCAATCACCTTGTTTTTTGCCCTTTTTCCTTTTACTCCAACACTTTTTAAAAAAAATCGCACATAGTTATTTCAAATTGGAAAATATCAGACCTCCCACTTATTCTGGTGCCACAGAATTATTTTAGGTTGTGATACTGTTTTACAAGAGCAGTACAAATGTAGGCGGTAAACCATGACAACGCAAGCATAAAACAACAACAAAAGAAATTATTAAAGCAAAATAAATAAACATCTGAAGGAATGTCACAGTCTCTTCAGTCTTTAGCTGTGATATCCTCTTTTCAATCTTATAGACTGTAGGACAAATAATGCAAAAAAAAAAAAATGTACCCGTGTGTGTCACACACTAAACTTTTACAAAGCTATCTTTTGCACAATATTAAATCTATAACAGACTTGGAGTGTTGTCCCTTTTAGTCTTGACAGAACATTCAGCCAGGCTGGATATGAAAAACGACATGCAGATATAGCACATCTGTGAGATCATCCAAGGATTATTCCAGTACTGAAGAGTTTATGTATTACAAAATAGGTGAACTTTAAAGTCTGACCTGCTTCTTTGGAGAGCACCACTAGGCGTGGCACAGCCGTAATCACTGTTGGCTCACATGTCAATTCATGTATGAATGTATCTCATTTGAACAGGAAAATAGATGTGTATCTTAGTGCACATCAGACCAGACAAACCAAAGGAATCAAGTAGAATTTTGTCCAGCGGATAATTATTTTCCCTCATTGAAGCTCTCTTTCATGGTATGTTGCCAACAGGCACAATACAAGTTATTGCTCAATAAATACCAAAGGTTTAATTCCAAGCCAAATGTGTGTCAACGCCTAGTGAGGATGTTGGTCTTTTAACGTGTGGAGCAGTTAAACTGAAAGTTACACCAGAAGAAACATGTTGCAATACTCTTTGGAAAATACAGTTTATATTTGAAGCAATTTAAATCTTTGGGTACTACAAAAATTAAACTTCTCACTCTCTTAAATTACCTATCAAAAAGAAAAAAGAAAAAAAAGAAAATCATTTTAACTTAGTCATATAGATGCATCAAAAATATTCAGATTATACTTCTTTGACTCAAGTTTCAAATACAATACATAATTTATGGCTTTATAAGTTAAAAACTAAGAACGCCTCAATCTACATCAACGTTTCACCCACAATATACAAGTTAAATTAATTGGTTTAAAGCAAAATTACTGTCCATACCACTTAAGGTAACATATGTGTTACCCTCATCACTTGCTACTCAGTGCTTAACTTGCATCTTGATATTGTCGTAGTACAAAAACATGCTCTGCAAAAAGCCTTAATGAAATACAAATACTATACAAAAGAGGCAGTCTTCTACAAATATTGTTGAAGTATCCCTTAGCTTGCGGATAATAATACAAATGAAATAATGTCTTATCCACTTGGGCCTAGTAAATCAAAATAGTCTTTCTCATTATTGCTGTGAGAATGACTCCCTTTGTAGTGCCTTGGTCAAAACACATTCCAGGAAGACGAGTCCATACAAGACGAGTCTGGTCTTTTTAGATCTCAACCTTAATTTCCAGGCAAAAGGTAGAGATAGCTGATGAGAGCTCAAAAATCCCCTTTTCAATGAAAAAAAAAAAGGTTTTGTGCTTTCAAACCATGACATCGGTTGACTTCCAATCTCCGCCTACGGGTTTTCTTCAGTATGGCCTCCATACAGCTTCATCCATGCGGCCCCCAGGGTTGAGAACTGTTGGGGAATTACTGTGGCTCCCGTCACCATCCACCCCTCCTTCTGTCTGGCTGGGCAGGTTGGGATTCACCAAGGAAGTGCCCGTGGAGGCACTAGTGCAAGGCGGGATCATCCGGGATGGTGAGCGGTCCCCGCCGGGAACCATGGAGAACTGGTACGAACCGGATGAAGCGCCATAGTAGAGATAAGGTGTGCTGCTGGTCTGGAAGGGTCCACTCTGGCTTTGGGTGGAGCCTGGGTAAGGAGGGGGAAGGTACGTGTGGTAGTGGGCGCTGCCGAGTGACATGGCAGAGGTCACAGGTGGGGTGTAGGTGAAGGTGGCCGGGTAGTGCATCCGAGGACTGGAGAATCGACTCTCTGCTGTGAGGGAGGAAAGACCCGGAAACTGACGCTCAAACTGACCAGGGAATGGGCTCAGGTCGGAGGAACCTAAAGACACACACATATAAACATATTTATGTCCTTAAGATTCTTTGACATCAACAGAACAGCAGATATTATGCAAGTCGAAAACAATTACACTTCTTCCCACCAGTTTGTCAGTTTTGATTATGTGAAATGTGGCTTTGGACTCCACCATTCAGCATTTGGTCTTGTAAAGTAATTGAGTTTAACAAATAAGTCCCCTGAGAAATCAAACAGTAGTAAACCGAATTGTACATAATCAGTTTCAAGCCAGATATGTGTATTAATTTAATCTATTTGGACTGGCTAATGGATTTTGTGGGCAAAGTTATGAAAAAGCTTTTATCCATAAATATTGTTATATTCATCAACTTCAGTGGTGTTGCTCACATCAACTCCTGAGTTTTGATAAAGTTAACAAACACATCAGCAAAGTCCCACACATGTATATGCCTTAATATGTTTATGCCTCTGCATATTTATGTTTCTGTGCATGTTGCGCATGTTTATGTATATCTGAATAACTGTTTATGCATGCAGATGCGTGTGTAAATGGTGTGTGTGGGTGGGTGGGGGTGG